>ML839575.1:24349-35146 GCA_009831015.1 Picea engelmannii | reverse complement strand
ATTTCGGTGTTGAGAGACACACCCTAGCCCATCGGAGATACCATCCAGGCATTTCACCATGCCATTCAGGAGTATCCAGTTTGCAGTGTGAGCAGCTCAGCCAGTGAGGGCGCATGGTCAGATAGAGGGTTTGTATAGCTGCACAAGATCAGAGCTCGGATTGCAGTTTCCTTCAGACCCAGTTGAGATCCAGCCAGGGTGCATTGATTGAGCCACCTACCATCAAATTCGGACAGTAGAATCCTTCAGAGCACATCATTCAGCCATCTAGGGCGCAGCTCCTGTGGAAGGACAGTTGGGGTCATAGACGAAGCATCAGAGCAGATCTGGGGAAACCCTTCCGACCCAGTTCTGCATTTGGCGGGGCGAACATTTTGGGTCCTATATCAGATAATTCCGTTGGTGGAATCATTTGGGCACATCCAAAGATCCCAGGAGGTGCGCAGACCCCCAGGGGACTAGATCTAGAGCATCAGAGGACAGATCTTCCATCCGACAGTCACCAGGATCAGTCTAGAGGCCAGGGCTCTTCTATTGGGACAGGTTCCAGCTCATTCTGACGGGAATCTTTCTTTGTGGCTTGGGCCTTCGGATTCTTGTTTGAGGACCTTGGTTTTCTCTGTGTTCCCTTGAGCTTCCTGTTCATCCGGGCCTGTGCCTGTCGAGCCCTCAGCTTCTGCTTGTTGAGACCCTAGGGGTTTTGAGATTGTACCTTGCAAAACTTTGGGGAGCCCGCTCCTCTGGTGCTCCTAGAACTTATAAAAATTGAACATGTCTCCGGACTAGAAGGCTCGAACCCGTTTTAGAAATTCTGAGTAAGTTTTTACCCCTCGGAAAACTTTGTCATGGGGGGAGACTTTGTGCTCGTATATTTTCAGGCCGCAACTTGCCAGGTGGTTGCCCACAATCTTATGTGGGTCATGCTTCTTAAACTCGATGCCCACTAGTCTCATCTCGCTCAGGGTTGCGGCCTCTGCTTTAGCATGGCCAAAATCTAATAAAGAATAGGTGCCAATGTGTATGGGAAAAGGTGGCCATACCTTCTTCTGAACTCCCTTGAGTTCCTTTCTTATCCCGCCAAGCATCGTTTGCCTAGCAATCTCGCGACACACTAGCTTATCTGGTAAAAAAAGAGGTAGGGCATATGGTGGAACAGAGCAACCAAAAACCCTAATATATGAAAATTCCCTTTCAATATACCAGTCTGCTACGTGGCTTAAATATTTCGCGGCTTTATCCGAAATCCGAGGGGGTGGTTGGCCGAAGATAGAAATATGCATGGGCACCACTACCCAATTGAAAATCTCGTATACGAACTCTTTGGCTTTATCCTCCTAGAGCTTCGAATGGTATTCATGAATAGGTTGTTCATTGGTTGGAGTCCAACTCCAGCTCATTAATGGGAAAGGCGTCAAGAAGCACACAGCATCCATTATGTAAGCCGACATAAAAAACGAGGATGCTCTCCCACTTGCCTTTTTCTCTCGGTATTCTGTGATCCGGCTGGCCAGACTATCAGACAAAAACTTGGCCCAATCGAACGTGAAACCCTCAGCCATTGTGTGAATCAGCGGCATCCATGGGAGGAAGAAGTGAGCGGTATCCTCCTTCCCATACAGCCTACAAACCATCACTGCTACATACATGAATTGTGGCTCCAACGCTGAGATCGAATAGATGCCATTGGAGTTGGCCCTGAATTTCGCGGGGTGCGAATACCAATCTTTAATAAGGTCAGATAGGCTTTTCCCATACTACTCGCATTCTTTCTTTTTGAATACTTCTAAGAATTCGGCGTTGTGTGTGAATCTCGGTGTGGGAGACAATTTGTACATTTCCCATATATGTTCTAGCTTGAAAGTCCCAACCGCCACCTTCTGCTCATTGAAAATTGTCCTGGTTGGGATGTCTGCATGGTCCAGCGCCCATTTTATCATATCACAATACGGCAGGAGACGTGGCCTTGCTGCGATCTTGTGTATCTCAGACTGAGTGACAAATTTATATTTTATGGATATGTCCTCTTTCTCATTACCGCTGGAATCGTCCGAACAATTGATCAGCTCGCGTTGCAAGACATCGAAGACTTGTGTCCATGTTTTGACAGTATTGATGCTCCTGGGTGAAGTATCGGAGATAATATCTGAACCTTGACCCGAACTCTCACCAGTAGTCTTGAGAGTTTTCCTCGGAGCCATAATATAGAACCCTATAATTCGGCCTCCTGTCATAGAAAGAGAAAATACAAACAAGGGTTACTTTGGAAAAATGGCTCTGCAGAAAACTCGAAAGAATTTCAAACGAACGACGGTAATCCTTTCATTTTGAGCACTTAAATCCTATACGAGTTCTCGCTGACAAAACGTTCAAATCATTAAAGGAAAGATTTTAGAGATAAAAGCAGATCTTAGTATCAATCACTTCACAAGACCTTATAAATGTCATAAATGTTTTGATGGCGTGACTCGAGAAGAACGCAGAGACGTTTAAAGCTTTGTCCGTAGGTTGTACCGGCGTAAAAGTTGATTAAGGCGTTAGTCAATCCGGCTTAGTCCGTTTATTAAGTGCTTTTAGTTCTTAATTGCTTTTTTCAGCGTTCGCAACTTCGGAATATTTCTACCCTCAGTTTTGGACCATGAACCCCAGAGATCGCAAAACTGTGATTTGGCGGATTAACACTAATTACCTTTGGTTTTTAATTTATCAAGATTAAAAATGGATCTCACGACCTCGGGTAACGGGGTTACAAGTATCATATCCCCGGAAGTCATGGCATAAGTAAAGTCTGAATCGCGAACTCGCGACGTGATTAGCTTAAGTGATAATCCTTTGTTTAAAACTTTTAATTAATCGTGATTTGGGAATAACTTTCTAAACTTCGTGAATTTGGGAGTCAAGATTACGAGGGGCGAGAATTCGATAACACTTTGTCGCAAGGAAACCCGAATCGCGAAATTGCGATGGGCCTTATTAAAAGTTAAACACTTTTAGCTTGCACTTAAGCGCGTTTAAAACGGGTTCTCGGGGTTTCGGAACTCGGGGCTTTAAGTAGGCTGGGAAAATAGCTCTTTATACATCACGAACTGCCGATTTCCGAGAAACCAAAACAAGTCTCTTAAATAAATATCATTGTTAAGAGGTGGCTCCATAGCTAATCTTTAGTCTTGAAAATTTTAGAAAAAGGGGGTTGTTCCAACAGAATCCACGGACGAGTTAGTCATTTATTTTGAGGAGGTAAAGGAATTTGAGTTTGAAAGTGTTGAATATCTAGATAATTCAAGTCCCCACCCTCCTCCCGAGGAACCAATCTCTTTGAAGGAGAACCTTGACAACCTTGAGGAAAACAGTATAATGGTTTCTATGACGTGTTCGTTTTCAACCTCTCAAAAGAGGGCTTCATACAGAATTATGAGGAAATGAAAGGCAACTTAAATTTATCAGTTTCATACCATTATGAGTATCGGTTGGCCTTCCACATTGACAGGCATGAGCAGCATAGTATTGAAGGTTTATATGGCTTGTCATATTCCAATATTTGGTTGAATGAAGGAGCATGATTCTTGGTTGGTCCTTTCTCACGAAAAATTCCAAGTTAATAAAACTTGGGAAGGGATCTTATGTGACTCATCCTGGACAAGGGTTTTTCAGACACTTGTGGCTTCATTCCATCCATTGCATAGATGGTTGTAACGTATCTCTAACCCTTCTCTTTTGCTTTAGTATTGTATTATTTCATTCATTATGTTATTATGACTTAGATGTTTGTTTTTGTAGCATAGTTGCATTTTGGATATATAGATGTCGTACCTTAGTTGTTTCATTATGTAATTATTGTTTATAGCATTTTATTTATTCATTTGATATATATGTATGCTCATGTTGGATATTGGTGAGCACCTTTTTGTAGATGTTGGATTCTCGTATACTCTCCGTCCCAAGTGAGAAGATCGAACACACGTCCCCATGTGGAGCCAGATGTTGACCGCCTATTCAACTAGGGGGTCAACTCCATGTACCATGAAGATATGCATCATCAGATGCGAACATGTCGAAGACTATTTGGTTCTACAGGGCAAATTTTTGCTCCAACACAATTTTGTAAACGGAATTTCCGCACCCCTGCGAGGTTTAATAATGTAATAGGTTTCCATGGGTCATGGTTAGGTCAGTTATCTTAGGATTTATTCATTGGGAGAGTTCCTTTCACTGAGTATTTTTTATCCTCAGGTTATTAATTTGGCCTAACCAGCCTTATTAATTTCCCTTGAGTTTTTCACTCCCACCAGCAATAAATCCTCCAAAGTGGTGAAAGGCGTTCTAATGAAGTCATCCTTTGGTAGCTACTGTTTAGAAATGATGTAAATGACCATGTAAGACACCACAAAAAGTTTTGTGATTTTTAGTCGAGTCTAGATAGGGTTTTTTTAATTAATTAAAATTCCCTAAGGTTGGGATTTTAATTAATTAATTGATTCTGGTGGAAAATTGTAAAAGCTAGGTCCCTAGGTTTTTGATAGGGGTATTTGTACTCAAAATAAATGGAATGAGACCCCCTACACCCTTGGACAAAGTTTCAACTCAATCGGACAAGTTTTGTTAGGGTTTTGTCCACTTAGGAGTCTTAGTCAGATAAAAGCAATTTTAATTGCTAAACCCAAGACATGGGAAAATGTCAATTTTGTAATAATTGTTCAATTCAGATAAAATAAAGGTGAAATGTGATTGAGAGAGACCCTCCTAACCTACCCCAACCATTTCCTAACCATTACCCACTTTATAACCCACTTTTAATTTATTTCTCCCTTGGGATTTGTGCCCCCATTGGGAAATGCACCCCCTTCCTTTTAAAACTTAGCAACTCATTTTTTTAAATGAGTTGAGGGCCCCTCCTATCCTCTCCAGCTCACCTTTGAGCGTGTGCTCCTCACATCCCTCCACACTCTCACCCAAACCTCACGCTTTCCTTGAGGAGATGCACTTTCCTTCTTGAAGAAAGTGGAAACATCATTAAATAAAGTGGAAGGTTGCTTTAAGGAAAGCGTGGGCCTCTCTCCTTGACCAATGCGCCTTCATGAGGAGGCCAACTCACCCTCCATCTCACTTACTTGCCATTCCCAACTCAACCCTAAAAGCTACACGCCTTCTTTAGCTTGAGTTCTCCTTGGTTGGATTTTTGACAAGTGTCAAAGATCCAAGAGGGGTCTCTTGGTCCCTCAAGTCTATTTAAGAGACCTCTCACTCCTTCATTCCTGACCATTCTTCACAGTATTGTTATGCTACCAATTTCTCCTCCCTCTCTCTCTCTCTCTCTCTCTCTCTCTCTCCATCATTGTCATCTTGCTTTGGTTCACTTGTTCATGAGAGCTTGGAGCAACTTTGTTGCTACAACCTCTCCTTGGGTAATAAAAGAAGAGCAAGTAAAAGAAGAGCAGATAAGCTACTATGACATTATATTGTCATTGTTTTGATTATTTTGTAGAGATTGAATATATGCTTGAGTAAAACTTTGTTTACTTGGCTAGCTTAAGCAATAGTAATTGTAGTTGGCCTATATGTTATGCATGTTATCTATGATATAAACTATGTTGTATTGTTGATGCATGCTATACATTATATCTTCTCTTTCTCACATTGTGTTCAAGATTTGCAGATCATCTCAAGAGGGTTGTTGGGATAGGTTCAAGCACGAATCTACCCTCATCACTCACTAAAACTCCATAAACTTTTCAGTTTACCTTTCTCTTTCTATTCATATTCTGATTTTGGTATCTAACTTGCTTAGATAGGTCAATAAATACATTTATATTTCTGGTTTTTACATGTGGGAAGTTTCTGTTGAAAATCAGAAATTTTCGTAACTTTGTTTGAGTGTGTTGCGGCAAAATCAACAAGCAATAGCTTGCTGATTCTTGCAAGTTTTCACCAGGTTAAGGGTGCATGTTGCCCGATTTCAAGCACAACACCCTCAAGTAGCTCCTTTCCAAGTGGTAACAGTTTCTCTTCTTTCTCTTCTATCTAAATCACTGTAAGCAAGCCCAAAGGAGTGTACCCAAGTGGCTTGCATTCTTTCATTTCAGTTTTTACTTTTCAAGTCATTAGCTTAGTTTATTTTTTGTTTTCCTTTCTTAGCTTAGTTAGTTTAGTTGTGGATATCTACATGCATGCTTAAAGATAAAATAATCTAGAGTAGATCTCACACCTAAATGTTAGCTTAAAGCCCATGGAGGCTTAGTTAAATCTTTACCTTTCATTGCATGCAAGTTACAGTTTCTCAAATCTTTATCTTATACACATGCATGCAAACACCGATATCTTAAAGGCTTAATTAATCGCTTTTCAATTTCGCTAGTTACTTTCAGTTCTTACACTTTACATGCGCAATCTCATAATCTAAGAACATAACTCTATATTTCGGTTCTGTGTCCCCTAGGCCCTTTTCTGGAAATTAAAATTAACTTGCAATCTCATTGTTTAAGGGCTTTAGCCTTCACAACTTTTCATTTTCAGTTTCGGCATTTTTTGAGCAAGCTTCAAGCACTCAAACACACTTCAACACTTAGCTCATAGGTTTAATAATTAAATTATTAGACTTAATAGGACACCATTACCAACCATCTTCGCCATTTAAAACGGGGTCGAAGGAAGGCAACGAAAGGTGCTAGGCCAGGGATGGTCTCACGACGCGCGGCATCCTTTCCAGGAGTACTCTGATCTTAGGACTGACTTGTGGAGCTAGGGTGAGCCTCGTTGCCTAACTTCTTGAGCACCCAGCAGTCACTTGGTAATTGGGGGAGGAAAGTATTGAATTGACACTTAGATAGGATTAAAATAAATCTCACTTAACCACCTAATTTAATCCTTGGTCTACAACATTGGCAATTTAATTTTACACTTGCAATCACATTGATCTCATTATCTTTATTTTACATGCAAGTCATTTTATGTGTTGTGGAATAGTTATCTAAGTGGTTACATCTATCATCTGGAGCACTTTACTTTTCAAGCTTTTCATCTTTATCATTGTTCCTGTGTTTGTGGTGTGATCCTTCAAGAAGTTGTGCATCCATCTGGAGGCACTCTCTTGACTGGGTCTTGAGTGATTTGCGTCTTGTATGCCATTGATAAGTAGTCCAATAGAGTAAGAGCTATTGTGAGCATGCTTGGTTTGATGTGTTGATGGTCATCTTGTCTTGAATATCTTTATTTCATGCACATGCAAGCAACTGGTTAATATTTGTACATCTTGTATTCTTTGTATCTACTCTGTACTTTGATCTTGTTGTAATATTTGTTACTTGTAATTATTTCGTAATTAATCTCCCCTTAATCTGGCTGACCCCTTGCCCAATCTTAGGCACTAGTCTTAGTTGTCCTAAGAAAAGGCCTGACTGTTCATACTTAATTGTTGCATCTTGCATTGTTGCTTAACATCATAGGCTAGATTCCCCCTGACCATTTAACCAATTAAAACCAAATCCTAGAACTTAAACGATAACCTCATCTAGTAACTAGGGTCTACCACCCTTGGCTTCCCTAGGAGTTAGCCAAGACAGAAGAGGTTCAAGTCAAAGTGACAGCATGGACTTTGAACCTAGGCATTGTGCCTCCGAGGACACACTGAGTGAGCAGGACTTAGCTCACGTTTGCAAGTGTGTATAAGGACGGCAACACTTTCATTACCAGATTTTGCACAACCCTTCATATTGGAATGTGATGCCTCAGGAGAGGGCATTGGAGCAGTACTTATGCAGAATAGGCACCCCATTGCATATGAGAGCCGAAAACTGAGGGGTCCTGAGCTTCTCTACACCATTTATGACAAAGAAATGTTAGCCATCATGCATGCATTGGCAAAGTTCAGGCAATACTTGGTTGGGGCAAAATTTGTTGTGAGGACAGATCACAATAGCCTCAAGTACTTTTTGGACCAAAAAGACTTAAATGAAAGACAACAGAAATGGGTTAGCAAGATCCAGGCCTATGACTTTGACATTGAATTTGTCAAAGGGAAAAATAATGTGATGGCAGATGCATTATCTAGAAGACCCTCAATCTATGCCATGACAAATATTTCAGTTGACTAGAAAGCACACCTCCTAGTGGAATACTCAAAAAACAGGTTTGCTTGTGAGTTGATGGATGGGAAGGTACAGGATGACAACTTCAGGATTGTGGATGATGTCATATACAATAAGGGTCGAATCTTCCTAGTTCCTGAATCAGTTTTCAAAGGAGGAGTATTACGAGCATGTCCTGATTCACCATTGGGAGGGCATCAGGGGTTTGTCAAAACATACAGACAAGTAAGGGAGAGATTTGCATGGAAGGGTATGAAGGAAGATGTGATGCGCTATATCAAGGAATGCTCCACCTATCAGGAGAACAAGGATGAACACACTCAGCCAGCTGATTTACTGCAACCACTCCCCATCTCAGAGCAGAAACGGGACAGTATATCCATGGATTTCATCACCGGGTTGCCCAAGGATAGATTAACCAAATTTGCTCATTTCTTCACCATTGCCACAGATTTCAGTGCCTCACAAGTTGCAGACTTATTCTTCAGAGAGATCTTCAGGTTTTATGGTTTACCCAAAACCATTGCGAGTGACAGGGACAACAGGTTCATGAGCACCTTTTGGCAGGAGCTATTCAGGTTGGTAGGTATGGCCTTAACCCCCAACACTAGCTATCATCCTCAAAGTGATGACCAAACGGAGATAGTCAACAAATGGGTTGAAGGCTACCTTCGGAATTATGTTTCAGGACAACAGAAGGCATGGGTTAAGTGGCTTCATATGGGAGAATATTGTTACAACACCACCTATCACATGTCTATTGGTATGTCACCTTTCAGGGCCTTATACAGCTATGATACCCTCACCTTTGTGGAGATTGTCTTTGGTGACAGTAGAGCTCCTCTAGTACAGGATTGGATTCAGCAGAGTCAGGATATACTCAGAGAGCTTAAAGACCACTTGCAAAGGGCACAGAATCAGCAAAAGGTACAAGCAGATAAGCACAGGGTGGAGCGCACATTTGAGGTTGGTGACTTGGTATATTTGAGACTCCAACCATATAGACAGCCCTCTATTAAGAGAACTGGTGCAGAAAAGCTTCAACCACGCTTCTTTGGACCGTACAGGGTAAACAGGAAGGTAGGGGTCGTGGCATATGAGCTTGATCTACCCCAGGGCAGCAAAATACACAATGTCTTTCACGTAACCTGCCTAAAACGAGCCATAGGGAAGCACATCACTCCCATTGAAGAACTACCCCCTTTGGATGAGAAGGGGCAATTGATACAAGTTCCAGAGGAAGTATTAGAAGTAAGGGAGAAAGACTAAGGACGAGGAGCATCAGGGAATACTTGATCAGGTGGAAGAACTTACCTATAGAGGATGCTACTTGGGAAAGTGATCAGGTTCTTCAGGAGACAGGATCAGAATTGCTTGTGGGCAAGCAATTTCTAGTAGGAGAGACTGTAATGTCCCCCACCTCTTAATGAAGAGGTTGTGAGAGACTTAGTAGTCTAGTTGTCCCCACTAGACTATAGTCTCATGCATCATGGGGACCAAGACACCCCTAACCACTTACCTAAGCACAACGTTATAATTTTAAGTTGACTTTGGGAGAAAAGGTAAAATGAAGAAAAGAAAAGAACATCTGTGGAAAAGCTAGGAGTTAACCCCAGGGGTTATCTAACTCAACAAAGAATTAGATCAGGGGTATAAAAGAAAGTAAGGGTGCATCTCTCACTCATTCTGGATTATTATTACATTTTGCATTTGGGCTCTTGAGCATGTTATTGCACAGTTTGTAGCTAGGTCAAAAAGCTAGAAGATAGAGGCCAAACTGGCGTAACAGGAACCTACCCCACCCAATGTCACCACGATGGGGAGGTTCTTTCTCTTTAGGGAGGTTAGGCCTAGGGGAGACGTCCCCAGTAACCTGGGGTTTTGAAGAGGCTAAGGTATAAAGGTCGAAGTGAAATTCCCTCTTCACAGGTCACCACCAAGAGCAAATAGTCGGGCTAAACAGCCAATAATGAAGTGTAGGCCCAAATGAGAACACCTGCCCGGAACAAAGCAACAGCAGACTAATACATGCAGGCTATGAGTCAAAGGGTTAGTAGTTAGTACTTCATATAACTATCTAATATCAATATATAAGCAATTATGACAAATAGATATTGATGAAATCAATATTCATTAATACAGCAATGGAAATAATATCAATTCACCAATAAATGTCAAGATGATGTAGCAATCAATGTATTCAATCAATCCCTTATTTAATAAATGCATGAAACCACCATCCAATTGCCTATAAAGAGAACTTGTTACGTCAAGATGGAATAACCAAGGATGACGTCAGCCTTATTAGCGTTAGTAGTTTAGTTAGAGTTTCGTTTAGCAAATAATTAAGAGTTTGTTTGACCACTATCACTTCAACATTGGAGGTCTAAGATCAGTGCCTAAGGGTAAATGGAGTCAAATTAAGGGAGGACGCAAAGGTTGAAGGAAAAAGGCTAAGGACTAGAGGGAAGGGTTCTTAAGTGCTGCAATGGCAGGGCCCCAGAAACAAAACCCTAGGGGAAAGATGCTCACTCCGGTGTTGCTTAAGCAAGGCCTCGTGCTCTTTCCTCCTTCCTTAGGTTTAACTTGACAAAACGGCTAGCATAAAAGATAAATCAAGACACGAGAGTGTGGTGAGGGAGAGTGTTGCTAAAGCAAGGCCCTATCACCAAACCCTAGAAGCAGGACAGCCCTAGGTGTAGATAACCTAGGCCTGGGA
>ML839574.1:17098-29137 GCA_009831015.1 Picea engelmannii | reverse complement strand
GTTTTTATCATTGGAAGGTGTTACAACTAGGGTTTGATTTGGCTCTTCATTGATTTGTAAGTATATTTTGCATGCAAAACTTCTTGATTGAATGGTTGTAGGTAGAATATCTTACTTTTATGGTTACATTGTTATTTCTATGCTAAATCATTGAAACCCTAGGGAGCAAGCACACAAGTAGGTCATTGCTTCATGTCCCCATGATAAAAGCTTGATTAGCCATTTGATTAAGAAGAATCTAGCCTAGCCATAGCTACACTAGTTCCTCTTTTTCTTGAGTTAGCTTGAAACATAGATTGAAGAAAGAAGACGTCCTAGGCCTAATTTATTTTACACCTAGGGTTTGACTCTTAGGGTTTGAAAATCCTTGTCCCCAAGCAGCACTTTTCAGCCATAGATTTATGTTTTATAGCTAGCCGTTTTTGCCAAAGAGTCTTAAGGAAAGAGGGAGGAGCATGAGGCCTAGCTTTAGCTACACTGGAATGAGCCTCCTCCCGTTAGGGTTTTGATTTGGTGGCCCTGCCATTGCAGCACCATCAAACCTAACTCTCCCATCCTTAAGTTTAAGTCCTTCCAAGCCTTTAGTCTCTCTCCATTTGACTCCATTAGCCCAAGGCACTAGTCTAAACCTAAAACGTTGAGTCTTTGTTCTCAAAACAACCTTTTAAACATTCTTGAATTGAAACCCTACTAACCCTAGTGTCTTTACTAACCCTAATTGCTGATGACGTCTTGCCCTATTTGAACTTGTGTTTGGACTGAAAGTTGCGGCTGACTTATCCTTTGATAGCCATAGAGGTATTAAGCAATTTCATTGGTCAATTTAGCCAAACGTCCACCTCTTTGTCTAGCTAACCTAACCCTAACTAGCTAGTGACGTCACACTTATTTTTGATCTCTTGTTTGGTATAAAACGTTGTGATTTTGTCATATAGCATTTGGCTTTGAGGTATAGATTATTTTCATTGGCTTAGTGTGCAAAACGTTCACCTCTTTGCCTACTTAACTAACCTAGAAACTAGGCTGACGTCACCCTAAATTTGCATAGTGACGCAGCAACAATATTTATATATGAGCAGATTTATGATATTCAATGCATTGTAATAACTCAAAGATTGACTTTATACATTGAATGCAAGTGTCTCTTTGTATTTATTGAAGAAGTATTATAACCCTTTTGTCTTTATTTGCAATCATTGACTTCGTCAATAATTACATTTATCATTGCTCATATGTATGGGTTGAAGATAGTCATTAACAATTTGAAGTACTAACCACTGCAACACGTTTTAGTTTTATTTGCCTTGTCTCGCAAACAGGTGCCTCTCTCAATGGAATACTTTCATCCTTGACTATCTCTCTTGGCAGTAATCTGTGAAAGGAAAACCTCATCTTGATCTTTCAGACCTTAAGGCCTTTCAGCACCCCAGATTACTAGGGACGTCTCCCTAGGGATTAGCCACCCTGAATAGAAAGAGCTCCCCATCGAGGTGACAGTGGGTGGGGAAGCTCCTGTTACGCCAGTTTGAGTCTTGTCTCCAAGCTTTCAAACCTATCCTACAAACTGAGCGATAACACAATGCTTGAAGAAAGCAAATTGCAAGACATAAAGGAAAGTACTTTAAAGATTATTAAGTTAAGAGCAAAGAACTTAAATGGAAATGACTTGCAATGAAAAGAAATGGACAAGATGAGCAATGTAAATTAGTTATGCCTCCATGGGCCTAAGGTAACATTGGATTGTTACTTCTAGATCTAGATTATTTTAACCGTTAAGAACATATAAAAAACAATAACCAAATGCTAACCTAGCCTTATGATTTTGGGGGTTGGCTTAGCCAAGCTCACTCCAAGGTGTAGACAAAAAGAAAGAAAATGCAGAAATTAATTACAAGAGAGGAATGCGAGCCCTTTAAGCTTGCTTAATATGTAAGAATGAGAAGAGAAATAGAGGGTATTTGTTACCCAATTTTGGGAGGCTGATATTTGATTTGTAGATGCTCCAAATAGGCTATAATCACTCCCAAATGTCACCAACCTGCAAAAAATCAACAAGCAAAAACTTGCTGGAAATGTTGCAAAAAGTGACAAAAACTTGTGAAAATTTCTGTTGTAAAAACCATAAATTTTCTGTGTAAATCTCAGCAAGTAAAATATGTTTAAAAACTCTATCCAAGTATGTTAGAATGCCCAAAGAAGTATAGAAGAGAACATAAATAAGAAACAAAAATTTTTAGAGGGTTTAAGTGGGTGAAAAGAGAGATTTCAAGATCTGAAATCTTCTATTAAAACCCTAGGCAACTTTGCCAATCTTCAATGCTAAGCTACAAGAAACAATAGGAAGTGAGTAGATCTAGATATTAAATCAAAATACTTTGAAATAACTACCAAGAAACTCACTAGATCTATGAAAATATTTTCATAAACCTAAACAAGCAAAATGCTTGCTTAATATTCCTACCATAGATCTTGAAAGCTAAGCATGAAAAAGAGAAATACACAAGAACAAGATCATCTCATATGCAGCAAGATGGCACCAAGAAGACTCTCAACACCATGGATCCTCCAAAGATTTCCTTTATTCAATAGCAAGCTTGGGCAAATACTTGCCACAAACTTGAGACAAGAACAAGAGAGAGAAAGAGAAAGAGAGAGAGAGAAGAGTGGGAGAAGAGATATTTTGGCATAGTAACAATACCAAGAGTAGATGTGTGAAACGAGGGAGGGGAGACTCTTATTTATACTTGGGAGCCAACAGTTACCCCTCTTGGATGCTCTCCAAGTGTCCATCAACTAAGCGTTATTGAGCATCTCATGGGGTGTGCACTTTTAGGGTTTGAGAGAAGTTTAGGGTTTTGGTAATGAGTTGGCATGAGTTGGAAGGGCTTTGACAAGTCAAAAGGTGAGTTGTAGGGTCTAGGGAGGTGCACCAAGGTAGAGGACGAGTCTCCTTTTATTATTTTATTTAATTTTTGCTTTTTGGAGACTTTCTAGAAGGGGGGCGCACTTCTCCTAGGGAGAGTGACATTTTTGCTTAATGACTAGGTGAGGGGGTGAGGTGATGGTTGGGAAAGGTTTAAGATAGCTTAGGAATGGGTTTGGGTAAGTTCTCCCACTCTTTCTCCACTTAATTTGCTCAAATTACAAAATTTTGACAAGTTTGACTTTGTCAATTCCAACAATTAAATTGTTGTCTTAGACTAACTTAGAATCCTCATGGACAAACACCTAGCAAAACTTGTCCAATTGAGCTGAAACTTTCTCCAAAGGTGTAGGGGGTCTCATTCCATTTCTTTTGAACACAAATACCCCTATCAAAATCCCAAGGATCCAGTTTTCATTTTTTATCAAAAATGAATTAAAAGTACCATTAAATGGGTAATTTTAAAAAATTCAAAAAACTGCTTAGACTCGACGAAATTCCGCAATACTCTAGAATATGTCTAGCATGGTCATTTAAAATATTCCTAGACACTAGCTACCATAGGGTTCAACCATTAGAGCGTCTTTCACCACTTTGGAGAATTATTGTGGGAGTGAAAAACTCAAAATAAGGCTGGTTAGGCCAAATTAATAACCTGAGGAAAAAAAACATTCGATGAAAGGAACTCCTCTAATGATGAAGTCCTAGGAAACCGACCTAAACTATGATCCATGTAGACCCATTACATTATAATCCCATGCAGAGGAGCGGAAATTTCAATTACAAAAATACGTGTTGAAGGTCAAAACTGCCTTGTAGAACCAGAAAGTCGTCAAACTAGTAGCACCATTAGGTACATATCATCATGGCACATGGAGTTGACCCCCTAGTTGAAACAGGTGGTCAACAGGCTCTTCAGAGAACATTCCTAGAGTGGAGGTTGAGCTTGCCAAATATCCAACAGGGAGAGTGTCACTCTGATTTTGCACACAAGCCCAAAAGAATGTGGGAGATGCAATAGGGAGAACCTAGATATCAAAGTTCCCGCCATATTTCTTACACAAACTCTCTTACATTTCCACTGAAGCAATACTTCTTAAGGATTTCCCTATTAATCTATCTGCATTGACCAACCCAGCGTGTATGGAACTTACTCCCAGAAGATCGAGACAAGCTCGCAACTGGACGGGTCAGGAACAACACTGGCAGCTGAGGGGAAGTGTTTATTTTAAGCAATAAAGTAAAAAAGATGAAAGATAAATGTTTTCTAATTAATAAGTCTTCACTGACCAGCCTCTTGCGAGTAGCTGAGGAGATGGTTTATTTTCCAACTTTGAAATTGCATAAAAGAAAACTAAATTAACAATTAGTGTTCTACTTTGCAAAAGGGAAACTAACCTAAGATTGTGATTTGTTTTAGCTTATTCTTTATGTGAGATTGTTTTGAATTGTAAAGCAAGAAAAGAGAACTAAATGAAAATGCTCCAAACCACAACACCAACCCCCTAGGGGGAAACACAAAGCGAGGCCTCCCTTGGCTCACTTATTTTATTAGCTCTGTTACAATGGTCTCTTGAAGAGACTTTGGATCTCTTTAAATAGAGATGCAGATCCTTATAATGATGGATCAAGGTTTTACAATGTACAAAATGTCGTAGGAAGGTATATGGTGCTTCTGAAAGTCCCAAACGCTCCAAATCCGCCAAATTTTGGCAGAATCTCCCCATGTTTATTCGATAAACTGCACAAAACAGAGAACAAAAGAGTGCAAAAGATGGCCAAAAACACTTTAAGAGTGTCTTTGGTTATTAGTAGAAAACCCAAAATAAATCTAAGTTAAAAACTACAAAAATATGTAAAAAGGAACTAAGGAAATCAAGCTAAAAAGCTTGTTTCCTTAGGGTCTTTTGTGGATGTTATAAAACAACAAATTAAAAGCACTAGAATGCTAGATTTAAACAATATAAACACTTGGAAAAGATTTACTTTTATCCCTCTAAAAATTTGAGAAAATTACTTGCATAAAGGGACTCTTTTCCTATGCTAGATCTAGATTTTTAAGATAGAAATTTTAAAAACAAAAATCAGATTTATGCTACCACTTGCATGCATGAAAGGAAATAAAGATTTCACTTTGAAATTAGATCCAAACATGCTTGCATATATATATGTAAAGTAACCAAGAAAATTTGATTTAGAGAGAAAGTGAAGAGAACAAGCTTGTGCTTGGAATGTCTTGGGCAATGGAGTCCTTCTTTGGTGAATTGAGAAGGGATGTTCTTCAAAAGACTTAAAGAGAGGAAGAGTCATGCTAGATCTTCCACTTCTCCAAGTTGAGGCATCTACTACTTCAATCATTTGTAATCAAAAGGGTTAGAAGATGGTATCACCTACAAAAGCGATCTCAACATACAATATGTTAAATCAAAGATATTGCATATATGTTGTATCTCAGATCCGGCTAGTCTAGGAAATGCTGCTAATCTGGTATGTCTGTTGTCTGATCTGATACACTGGGGGTTTCTAGATGCGTTTAAGTTGCGGGTTTTAACATGCTTGGTGTTTTTGGCATGTGTGTGTAGATAAACAAGTGTTTACAGCATATGATTAAGAATACAGAAAGTAAATGACACAATAGACTGCAAATCATATATTATCATATTTCTGCGGATTACAATGCCGTATGCAGCTGAATAAAGTAAACCTCTCAGCTAGATCAGAGACAAAAGGATCTTAGCCGGAATACAATAAGCAAACTAAAACAATGATACCCGGTAATAGAAGAAAGTTGTTGGATCAATGGATGAGCTATAAGATCTGCTGCAAGCTACGACAACTCATACGATAATTGCTGCAAGTTTGGAAAGTTTGCCCTCGTGGTTAAACTCCTCGAATATGCCTAGAAACAGTCTCAAACAATGCGCCTTGACCTCATGCACACTCTCGGTAGCTGACCAACTGAAGATCGACCCTCTGACGGTTTGTACGGATCCCAGATGGATCCCCTTGGGGAAATGCACCCCAACTACTACTGGAAATTGCGCCCTAGTGATTCCTTCGTCAGAATTGGCTAATAATGGTCTCTAACCGAGTGCCCTAGGCTCCTCTGAAATGGGTCGTGTTGACCGCCTCTCCAACATAGGTGGTCAACTCCATGTGCCATGAAGAGATGCATCATCATATGCAAATTTGTTGAAGACTTTTGGTTCTACAGGGCATGTTTGGCCCCAACACTTCTTTTTGTAACTGGAATTTCCGCACCCCTGCATGGGTCAATAATGTAATAGGTCTGCATGAGTCATGTCTAGGTCAGTTACCTTGGGATCAGTGCACTGGGAGAGTTCCTTTCACCGAGGGTTTTTTTATCCTCAGGTTATCAATTGGGCTTTTCAGCCTTATTGATTTCCCTTGAGTTTTTCCCTCACACTTGCAATAATTCCTCCAAAGTGGTGAACGACGTTCTAGTGGGCTTATCTTTTGATAACTATTATAGGAAATCATTGTAAATGGCCATGCAAGACATCTTAGAAAGTTTCGCGGAATTCCATCGAGTCTAAGTTAGTTTTTTTTAATTAATTAATTTTTAATTAAATTTCCTTAAGTTTGGAGGTTTAATTATTTAATTAATTAATTATTTTTGAGCAAAAATTGTAAAAACTAGGTCCTTGGACTTTTGATAGGGGTATTTGTGCTCAAAAGAAATGGAATAGCACCCCCTACATCCATGGACCAAGTTTCAGCTCGGTCGGACAACTTTTGTTATGGGTTTGTCAACCCAGAGTGTCAGTCAGTCAAAAACAACAATTTTAATTGCTAAAGTCCAAACATAGCAAAAATGTAATTTTGTAATAATGAGTTAGAGGATGATGTAAAGATGGATAAAGGTGAGAGAGATTTTTCCTAACCTTTCTTAACCTTTTCCAACCCTCACATCACCCCTCCACCTAGCCATTAAGCAAAAACGCCACTTTGCCTAGAGGGGTGTGCCTCCCTTCTAGAAAGTCTCCTAAAAGCAAAAAATAATGAAAAAATTAAGGGGAGACTAAATATATGCCTTGGCACACTTTTCCTAGCCTCCCACTTGCCTTTTTGCTTGATCCCAACACTCCCTCGCTCATCCACATCCTTGATCCATGTGATCTCCCCCAAGTGGTGCGCCCTCCAAGGAGAGTTACCCCTCCCCTCTTGTGGATCTCCAAGGAAAATTCGTTTTTATTATTTGGGGCCTCTTTCTCTCCCTTGGCATGCATCCCATAGCCTTCCACTACACTTTTGCTTGATCCCAACACCTTCCACACCCATCTACACCCTAGATTTATGATCTAAACCCTAGATGGTGTGCCCTAGCCTTGAGATCTACTCTTATGCTTGGTGGTGGACACTTGGCATTGATCCAAGAGAGGTAGGTTTGCCTTTCCAAGTATAAATAGATCCCTCTCCTCACTCCCAACTCACCATATCTTGAGCTATTGTTATGCTACTTGATTTTCCACTCTCTCTCTCTCTCTTTCATCGTTCCATCATTTCCATTCTTTGGCTCTTAGGGTTTTGGAGCAAGTATTTCTCCAAGATCCACTTTCTTGAGTAATAATAAAGGAGAAACTTTGGAGGATTTTGGGAAGAGCTACAAGTGTTTTGGTTCTTACAACATATGAGGTAACATTGTTTTGGTTTAATATGATGCATGCATAGGTGGATCTTAGGTAAAGTAATTTATTTGAGTAGATCTTGCAAAGAGTAGTCTTGTAGATCTATGTATGTTGGTTAACTAGATAAGGTGCAAGTATTTCATCTTGTTAGCTTAACTTTTCATATTATCTATTGTATGCATGCCATTGTGTTATATCTTGCAGGTTGGCTTCAAGGGTTTCATTAGGAGTGCCTTGAGGAAAAGTCTTTCTTTGAGACTCACATCACTCCTCTCTTTCTCTATCTATTGATCATTCTCTATATGCTTTCATTCCATATATATTTTCAGCTAGCTTAACATAGTTTGATGGTCACCAAAATATAAATTTTCATCAAATTTTTTCAAGAAAAATTTTTGCTCTAAAAAGCAAAAGCTTTTCTTCATTTGTATTGTTGTGTGTAACATTTCCAGCAAGCATAGCTTGCTGGTTTTTGCAGGTTCAGATCTGGTTGAGAGAGGTTTTGGCTAACCAAAGACATCCACACAACACTCAAAGACCCCCCAAAGGGATTGGTAGCTATTTTTCAACCTCCTTCTTCAATTTTTAAGCATTTTTAGTCATTTCTTCTTCCTTTTCTTGCTTGTTAGTAGCTCATAGTTGTGGGAGAAGGAGTGGTATGGCCTCCTCCCACGTGTGAGCTCTTGGGTAGCTTAGATCTAGTTTAGATCTTGCTTTGTTTGATTTTTTTGAGTTTTTCTGAGCTAGGACATGGGGTTTAGAAGGTGAAGTGGGCATCTTCTTAACCCAAGACATGGGATAGGGTTTGCCTCTTGTTTGCTTGCTTATTTCTTTCCTTAGTTTGTATCTCTTGCTTGCTTGCTTCTCTCTTTTCTCAATATTTTCTAAGTTAAACAAACTAAATTGATTTCCTACCTATTGGGAGAGAAATACCCCAAAAGGTGAGGTTAGGATTTTAATATGTGATTGTGATCTAAATGCTTAATATTCTAAAATATTCTAGATCTAGATCTCATACATGGTTAATCCTTAGCTTAAGCCTATTTGGCATCAATAACTTAACTAGATCTATTTGCATGCTTAAAGCTTTTTCAAAGTTTAAATCTTTTTCCTAGATGCTTAGATCTATAACTCTAAATGTTTAAATGCTTCAATAAGTGAACGATGCTTCTTTTCTTTCATGCTTGATCTCTAAGGCCATTTGCCACATGCTTGAAGTAATCTCATTGACAAGTTGATAAGTAGGCAAACACTTAAATCTTTTTCTTTCTCACACTTAATGCTCATATCTTGATGCTCTCAATCATAAGATAAGCGTGTTTCTCTTTTTCTTGGTTGGCAAGTTGTTCTTGCACTTGTAATTTCTTTCTTTACTTTGCAAGCTATCTATTTGTGCAACTAAGTGATTTGCTCTCACATAGAATATATGTGTTAATGCCCTTTCATTGGTAATCTTAAGCAACGCATTTTAGGCTGAAGTGAGTTTCGGCCAAGTCACTAAATCACATCTTAAAAGTGTCATAAAATCCTTAAAACACTCTAAAACACTCCTAAAAGTCTACCTAATTCATATCTGAACTTAATAGACTCTTTAGGGTACCTTAGACCACCATCTTCACCATCTAAAATGGGGATTGAGGGGCAACGAAAGGTGATTAGGCCGGGGACGGTCTCGTGGCATGGAGCGTCCTTTCGGTGAGAACTCAATCTTTTGAGCTGACCTGCGAAGCTAGGGTAGGCCTTGTTGCCATACTTCTTGAGCATCCAACAATCATTTGGCAATAGGAGGAGGAGGCTTTGGTGAAAGCTTAATAAAAGTAACTAAAACTTAATAATCTTAAAGAAACTTAATAATTCAACCTTGGACTAATATCTCTAAATACTTTGTGGGTTTAATAACGAAGAGTGGATCTTCTTCATCTTCATAATACTTGTGCTTAAAACTCATAAATCTTCTTTGTTGATGTATTGATGATGATCTCATAAATGTAATGTGATGCTTTGGTCTCCTTGTATCTTGCACATAAAATAGTTAAAGTGGTTAGCTTGTTTGTTGTACTCTAGCATTATTTACTTGTAAATCTTGTACTTAATTTTTGATTCAATTTTTCTTTTGTAAGTAATATTGTAATCATACTTGTAAAGAAACCCCCTTTAACTTTAGTTGACCCCTTGCCCAATCTTAGGCACTAGTCTTAATTGCCTTAGGAAAAGGTCTTGCTTAAACATACTAACCCTTGCATCTTGCATTGCTGCTTGTGCATCTTATGTTAGAATCCCCCAAGCCTTAACAAATTAAAACTAACTCCTAGAACTTAACTCTAAAACTAATCTAGAAACTAGGGACTACCCCCCTTGGCTTCCGTAGGAGTAAGCCTAGACGGAAGAGGTTTCGGTCAAAGTGATAGCATGGGCTGTGAACCTAGGCATTGTGCCTCCAAGGACACACTAAGTGAGCCGGACTTAGCTCACGTTTGCAAGTGTGTATTAGGACGGCAACAAGTCGGAAGGATATCCCTGGATCTGATCTGATGATCTCTCTGTTGATTTTTCAATAAGCTAGGCTCAAGTATGAAGTTCATTTCATTTTTAGCATTTTACTTGAACCATAGACATTTGCAGTGTCACCATTAACAATTTGGTGCAACAACCAAGATCACAAGAAGAAACACCATGCACAAGTACACAAGAAGTATCCTAGGAATCCCTTCTCAACAAGGAAAGAAAACCCAACTAATCCTTTGCTTTATTCTTCAAGAGAAAGATCTCCCACACCATAAACCTAGCGCACAAAAGGGTGATCACAAACCCTAGAAGACTAGCACCCAAAAGGGGTGCACATTTCAGCCCAAGAACAAGTACTTGCTGAAATTTCCAAACTCACACTTTTGTTATGATTCCTCAATGGGGAATTTACCTTTATTTATATTAGACCGAGTATATCAAAAGTAGTGTCTATTCGCACAACAGGGCCGATCTCAATAACTCACAATATAATTAACAATTTCCATATTAATTATCTTTTACATTAATTATCTTTTGCATTGATTATCTTTCACTTTATTGTTAATATTATGGTAGCTACGGGAGGTATTTACCTCCACGTGTGAATCTGACAAGAATAGAAGACTCCGGGAAGCAAGAGAAACCCTAGTGAGTTGGCTAATAACCCTAGAAGCCTTGTCGGCTCAAGAAGATAATTTATATTAGGTTATTAGCCTCCAAGAGAAGAAGTCGGCCATAAATAATAATAATATACTGAACAGACACTTACCTAGAAGGAGAAGTCGGCCCCAACAAAACTGGCAGGACTACTATAAATACAGGGCGCCAGTTCTCATTTGCAGTATCTCAGAATTGCAGTTTTTCCAGTTGGTGCGCACTGCTATTGCAGTCTAGTGCGCAGGTTTGGAGGAGAGTTGCAGGTGCAGCTGTAGCAGCAACAAGTTCTCAGTATTTGAATATCTCTTGGCTAGGGTTTGGAACATCTGATCAGTCTTTGTTGATGCGCTATCCTTGGGGAAAGGTGCACTACCCTTTTTTTGCCTATCTAGCCTAGGGTTTTCTTCCGGAGGAATTCTCAATCAAGGTTGAGGTGCTCGGAGGGAGGCTTCGGCCTATGGTTGGGTGACGAAGGTATAGTCAATGGTAAAACGAGCACACCATCTTCTATATTCTAACAGGTTATGGGCCCACACGCCTTCAGTCAGCCTAAAACGCTGGAAGGAAACATAGCTGCTAGACATTGAGCTCGTTGAGGAACTGCCGCTAGGGTTACTAGCAGGAGCAGTTTCCAAAAGCACTGCAGCTAGGGTTACTAGCGGAAGTAGTTGCAGAAACCCTAAACCTCTTGTCGAGGCATCTTAAGTGACGAGATTGATCTAATCTCCAGATAGATCAGTGTGCCCTAGCCCAACGCATCTCCTGGTACTCTTAGAAGGCCAAGACGTAAAGTTTGGATTTCTGGTCAAATCTAGGGTTTTACCAAGTCAAGCAAGCCATGATGAACTCTATGAAGTTTGAGAACACGCTAGATGGAGCCTCTAACTTTAGAGCATGGAAGACAAGGATTGACCTCATCCTTGCTAAGAGTAAAGTGTTGGATATTGTGAAAGGAAAGATCGTGAAGCCAGAGTTTGAAGAAGGAGAAGAGAAGGAACCGTAGAACGTTGCAGCTATGGAGAAGTTCAAAGACGTTGACATCAATGCCATGAGTATCATAGTGGATTCCATAAAAGACCACTTGATACCCTATATCTTCCATCTTGACTCATCGAAGAAGATGTACGATGCCCTAACAAATCTCTTCTCAGTCAGAAACATCGGACAAGTTATGAGTCTGAAGAATGAGCTCCGTGACATGAAGATGAATGATGACGACAACATAACATCATACTTTGTAAGGATCTCCCAGTTAAGAGATCAACTACAAGCTATTGAAGAGATCACTTCAGAAAAGGAATTGGT
>ML839573.1:10461-29336 GCA_009831015.1 Picea engelmannii | reverse complement strand
TTTTAGCAAACAAATCTTTTGTACATGATTCAAAACGAAATCATTGTTGGTAGATCGAAAATAACAGAATCGTTTTGAATCTATTCAAACAAACAACACTAATTTGGAGCAAACACAATCGGCTAACCAAATCATTCAAAAATTGATGTTGAAATACATACCTGGGCTATAGAAAAACGATTCGGTCAAGATAACTTTGAGTTGACAAAGGCAGTAGTTGTATCAACATTTCTGAAGACAATTGAACCCGTAGTCTTTTGCTTCTTCTCATTGGCTTGTAGCCTGTCGTTTTCCTTTGACAATACAGTAACCCGTTCCTCCAATGATTTAATTTTAGATTTCAACAGAGGAACATCCGTGTAGTAACGTTCAAGCCAAGAATTTCATTGAGTACGCGATGGTTGATCAGGCCGAGTCACTACAGGTGAGGGTTCTCTCGAATTACCAGGGGTTCCGCTGTCAAGCTTAATTCCCAGGAGGTTAGGCTTATCCTTGAGGCACATAGGTAGGTTGGAAACATAGTCATAGGGTTCCACAGAACAGAGGCCATGAGAGTAAGGGTATTCCTCAGCCAAGAAACGTTCAATCTCAAAATCCGAGTCCTCTCTCAGGACAATAGGCTTCTGGTCAGTGTTCTGTTTGGGCTTGTTCTGAGCACATATAGATATCCATCGTGCATTCTTCTTTCCCTTACTATTGACACCAGTATCACCTTTTCCTTTCTTCCTTACAGGCATCTTGACGGTCTTAGTATTGTATTTCGCACATGGGTCGACCATGGTATCGGGTAGGTCAATGTTGGGGAAGTTCGAGGGTTTGACAGGGGGTAGAAGGGTAGGAGGTGGCACGACAGGCCCAACCAAGGTTTCAGTGACCACAACCTTGTCCACTTGGCTACACTCAGGAGTGGCAAAGCCATTCCTTGATAGGAAGGCTTGCCAACAGTCACCACTAAACTTCAAATGATGGACAATAATGATTTTTATCAAGCAGTGATGGAAAAGGCTGTTATCAGCCTTCTCACGCTTAAATCGTTTAGACATTTTATACAGGCTGCGTAGGAGGTAGTGAGGCATATTCAGAAGGTAGTCTATAAAATTCATAAGAAACCTGAGATGATAAAGAAACACCAGACCATAACGACCTTCGCAAGTCATGAATTTCTTAACAATTGCTATTAGATCATGCCACCTGGTCTTAAGGGAAGTGGAAGACATACCTCTATCACAACTAACAATCTTCCTTGATGTGAATAGTAGCGGCCACAACACCTCATCCACTTTTGAATTCTTAAACCACCTCTGCCCTTTAGCTGGCAAGCCTGTAGTTGAGCTGAGGAATTCCTCATTTATCTTGAGTTGGATATCCCAAACCTTAGCCCTGCATCCGTCGAACATGAGGGTGAACCGTTGGGTGACTGTAAGGTTGAAACCCTCAAATGTTTGGATAAAAACTAGCCAACCACTATTCTCCAGGTCTTCACGAGCATTTTCAAATAGCAGAAGCGTTTGGATGCCATTAGGTTCTATGCGCACCGCAGGTGCCATAGGAGAGAGCACACAATGAGCCAGGTAAAGGGACAAGAGTTTGGACAGGGTATACACAGGACCGAAACCTCAGATATTTCCCCAAAACCAATAGAGGTAACCCGAGATACAAGGAAGGCATTAATGCCTAAGTGTGCGAGGGTGGTGGAACAAAACAATCCCATGCAAAACATTCATATCGGAATGTACAAACGAATGTTCTATGGTGATTCAAATCACTAGTGGTGTGTGTTAAAAACAATGCAAATCAAACAACTGATGATAAGTAGACCCGAATATTTGCATAACAATAGTGTTTGCATGATTTAAAACAATATTTCAAATTTAGCACCAAAGATTTGACCATAAAACTTATGCTTTCTATGAAACCATTTGCACTAAGGGTCTAATCACAATGTTAATGCTTTGTTATGAAACCATTGCACCAAATAATTTGAACAAATACAATAGAACATCAAACCACCATTGTATCAAGGACTCAATTACAATCACTAGAATACCATTGCATCACAAACTTATAAAATGAAGTCATATTAACAACAAAAAAATGCCAAGTGAGTAAAGGTTTTGGTGTCTTGCCAACTGTGTGACCATTATTGAATTAGAAGTGCAATGAACACATAGACAAGAGTAGCCAAAATAATCTAGTGACGATTTTAATGCCATCGACATGACTTCGAACTCAAGGTTTTCACGCTTGCAGTCGTGAAAACAAGAACAAAAGGAAGGTGTGCAAATGCGCAAGATAATAGTGTTGTTTTATTCAAAAGATTGCGATGAGAATCAAGGGTTCCAAAACACTTGTGTAGGAAGCTTATAAAGATAGGATAAAAATGCGAAATGGCTGCCAACAATGGCAGCACACTGGTAGAAGCAGTTATCTCTGCTAAAAGAACAAATTCAGATTATGATAATGAGAATAATTCTGACTCAAAAACAACCAAAAAATTGTTTAAACATCATTATTAATCAAATATTCCAGCAGTGCTTAAAGGATGAAAACTAATAACAGTCTTAAGACAAGCGAGCCACGATATTAAAGATAAAATCTCCAATACTGTTGACAAGGCCACTGCTGCCAGCAGGCATCCATAGCCTCGATAGGGTTGCCATTTAACCCACTCTAATATCTGTATCCTGCCAAGAAGTTCCAGATCAGAATAAAGGACATTTTAAGGTCAAGTTATCTCATATTTGCAAATTTTCGTATACCCGACATTGCTTCGCTACCAGCGGGCCTATTCAGTACCTCGACGAAGTTGTCTTGGTGTCATGCATGCATTTACCCGCTACCAGTAGACCTGTTCAGCATCCTGACGGGTTTACAAGCACTTCCCACAACTCTTTTATGATTTATTTGGTTTTTTAAAGATATATAATTGAGCGGGGTGACGCTGAAAATTATGATATTTTTGACATATTTTTACAGACCTTGAAATAATTTTTTAAAACTGTCCTTCATTAAGATTCAGAGATGGTTTGTTTACGAAACCGACCTTCTAAGGCAGGGAGACATATTCTGAGTTATTCCCTTAAGGAACATGGACAGCGTAAAAAGATAATGGATGATCGTGACAGGCTTCTCTTAGAGATCGAAATCAGTTAACTTCTTTCAAACAACAGTCTTTTCCCAACATGGCTATAAATTTCAGAAGTATATTATAATTGATGTTTAGACAATTTTTCATCAGTCATTTCAGTGAAAGATTTTTTTGTTTTCTTTGTCTGAACAATTCAAAATGCAGGTATGTGTATTTCCAAAAACAAAAACTAATAAGCGCAAGGGGAAAAATCAAAACCAAAACAATAAAAGAAAAACAAACAAAAGAAAAATATTTACACAGTATACATAGGGTTGTCATCAAGTGAAATATCTTTTCAGAGCTTGGCCAATCACCGGATAGGTGTCTGGATATCCCTCTAGACTCTGTAATCGGAAAGAGTTGGGACCCAATTTCTCAGCAATTAAAAACGGTCCAAGCCATAAGTTATGAAACTTCGTGTGTTCTCCCTTTCCCTCATGTGGTTTGTCCCATTTCAAGACAAGGTCACCTACTTCGAAGTTCCTATTAGAGGCAGAGTAAGAATCAAACCAACTTTTGACCACTAGTTGATGCTGATCTAACTTACGTTTATCTTGAGCTCTTATCTCTTCTAGTTTCATTAAAGCGTTAATTCGGTTCTCCAAAGGGGGGCAGTCTTCTTCTTGAATTTTCTATGATAGATGTAGTGAAGGAAGAAGAATATGTGGTGGCAGAATTGCTTCTCTTCCATAGACGAGAAAGAAGGGAGAGTTACCTACAACAGTCTTTGGTGTTACCCTATCAGCCCAGATTGCATTTAACAGAGCATTATGCCAGTTTTTTTTATTCTCAGATACCATTCTCTTGATGATTTTAATCAGATTCTTATTTGTTGATTCTGCCAATCCATTTCCCTAGGCGTAATAGATGGCAGAATGCTTCAATTTAATTCATTTTTCTAGAGAAAACTGACTCATCTCAAGAGACGAAAAATAAGAAGCGTTATCGAATACTAAACAGTCAGGGATACCAAAACGAGTAATAATATTTGAATTTAAAAAGGCAATTACCTGACTGGTATTCACAGTTCTTAATGTGGCAGCTTCAGACCACCTGGTGAAGTAATATGTGGTTGTTATAATAAACTTATGTTGTTGTGAGGATGGCAGATTGATTGGACCTATAATATCAAGACTCCACTACTGGAAAGGGGATTCTACTTAGACAGGTTGTAAAGAAAAGGTTGGTTTCTGTATCCGCCCGGACGCTTTTTGACAAATAATACACTTGCGACACAAGGCATGGTCGTCTCTAAAAAGTATGGGCCAGTGATAACCAGCTCTCAAAACTTTATGGGCAGTGGTGTCACCACCAAAATGCCCACCAGCTTCTCCTGCGTGCAATTCTAGTTAGAATTTTTCTGCTTCATCTTTGTCAAGACAACACATTAGTACTCCATCAAAACTTTGACGAAACAGAATACCATTAATCAAATGAAAGGAGACATATTTTAATCTTAAATATCTTCTTTTAGTGGGATCCAGGTAATGGGGGGTTGACCCATGTTCAAGACAGAATTTTATATCGTCATACCACAGACTGACAGAGTTTTGTGCACAACAGATTTCATTTTGATTGTGTTTTCCTAGGTTTGACATATCGTTTTCTTCTTGTTGTCCTGTTGCTGAGTCAGCAACTAACTTGCATAGCCCTTGGCCTCTCACTATTTGAGCTGGGGTGATTTCTATGTCATACTCCTGTAAGGAAGTGAACTAGTTCGCTCTCTTTTCGCCTAGTTCTTTCTGCACTAACAGATTCCTGACGGCTGGGTAAGGGACGATAACTTTGGTCCTGGATTTCAAAAGATAAGATCGGAAGTGCTTGACTACTTTGAAAACAGCATAGTCTTGCTGATCTACCACTGGGTAATTAAGTTCCGCACCTTTGAAAGAAGAGCTCATAAAGGCAATGGGTACTTCATTGTTTTCAGCGTTCTTTTGAGTTAGGACCGCAGCGTAGGAGAGGTCAGAAGCAAAAGTGTAGAGCGTGAAGTCTTGCGAAAAGTTGGGGCTCATGAGAGAAGGAAAGTCTATTATGGCCTTTTTATTGAATTAAAATCTTGGTTTTCTAAGGGTCCCCAATGATATTGTGTGTCTTTCTTAATTAAATTCTATAAAGATCTCACCATCTCGGAGAAACTGGGAACGAATCTCCTGACGAAGTTTATCTATCCTAAGAAAGACTGCATAGAATTTTTGGATGAGGGAGGGGGGATTTTCGAGATGAATTGAGTCCTTTCAGGGTCGATAATCATCCCTTTGCTTGACACAATAAATCCTAAGAGTTTACCTTGTTCTACTGCGAAGATAGATTTTTTAGGATTCAAAGAAATGTCGTATTTACGACATCGCTGTAGAACGGCTCTAAAATGAGCTAGATGATTGGTTTTGTTTTTGGAAAATACAGTAACATCATCTAAGTAAACTATGATGAAATGATTGATTAAGCCTCGGAAAGTGATGTCCATCGCTCTCTAGAAAGTGGCACCAACATTAATCAGTCCAAAGGGCATTTTCCTGTAAGCGTAGGTGCCCCATGGAGTGCGGAAGGTAGTTTTAAGTTGGTCTGGAGGAGACATCAGGACCTGGTTGTACCTTGAAAAACCATCCAATAAGGATAGTCTCTCAGAACCAGATACCCATTGAAGGATATGTTCCATGGGTGGGACAAGGTAATTTTCTTTATCAGACGCTCTATTAAGGTTTTAGAAATCGACGCATAGTCGGATTTCCCCACTTTTCTTCCGGACAGGGACAAGGTTAGAAACACATTGCGTGTGCCTAACTGGGAAAATTATCTTAGCATTTAGGAGTCTATTTAATTATTTTTTGACGGTTGGTTCGAGCTTAGGGTGCATTTTTCTTAATTTTTGTTGAAAGGGCAAGGTTTGGGGTTTCATAGGAATGACGTGTTGTATGATGTTAGGGTCGAAAGTTTTAAGGTCATCATACGTCCATGCAAAAACATCTTTAAATTCCTTAAACAATTTAATAAATGTGGATTTTTCTTGTTCAGAACACCCCACCCCTAAATTAATGCACTATGGATTGTCATTAGTTCTGATGTTTACTTTTTCATACAATAGCGAGGAACTATTGGTTTTACAGTTGATCGATTTTTTGAATTTATCTTGAAGATTGTAAAAATTTTCTAATCTAACTACGGATTTAGGGATCGAATTTACCATGTCCGATGAAGATTCAGGAGTTCTCGGATCTAGTATTACCGTGAAATCATGCAAATTATCGTCGTGAGTGCATTCGTCAATCACCGCGCCTTGGAAAGTTTGTTCCATATGCAGGAAGCTAATAATCTGTTGATCATTGTTGAAGAATCTCCAATTCGTGATGTTGTCGGGAACAGATGGCCTGAACAATAGTTCGACGGAGAATGCATTCGGAGACAAGCCTTCTGTGGGGAAGAGTTTGGAAGCCACGATAGCTAATAGATCAGCTTTAGAATTATTCAATCTAGGAATAGAATTTATATTGAAAGAAAAAAACTTATTCATTAAATTCCATACCTCGGATTGGTAGCTTTTAAGATGCGGAGATAGACAGTGGATAGAATCTCTTACCTGTCTAACCATGATTTCGGAATCGCCAAAGATAGTCAAATTTTGAATGTTCATATCTAAATCTTTTCTAAGTCCCTGTAGTAAAGCCTCATATTCTGTTGTGTTATTAATACATTCAAATTCTAGCCTACATGCAATCAAGGTTTTGTTACCTGTCGGATCAATAATAACCCAGCCTGCACCTGCTCCTTCTTTGGACTTTGACCCGTCAAAGTAAAGAGACCAAATTTGATTTTTATCAGGTGTATGAGACCATTGTGTAGAAGTTGTTGTTTGCACATATGTTACAATCTCAGACTATTGTTCCAGATCAATGATAGCTGAAGTCTCGGCCATGAAATTGCCGAAAAATGTATCCATCCCTTGTATTTTGGGTGAATCGGCAGAAGGTGTAAATGGTTCATTGGGATCATTTAAATCCGTGACTGTGAGCTTTAGGTAGCGTTCACGATTTACCTTGATCTTGTTGGGCTTTTCGTTCTCAGGCAGCCACAGGTGAGACCAATCCGTCACAAAGTAACTGTGTAGCTGCTCTGACCAGTCCCTGCTTAAAAACAGACCATACACTTCTGGAATATCCACAACAATAATATCAATTACTTGATGAACTCTGGGGTTAGATGATAATCTTATAAGCACATTCCTTAATTCGCCTATAACTTTAACACTAGTTCGATCAAGTTGGATGATTTTTAAGGTGGATGGTTCAACTTCAACATTAATCTTCTGACACACGGACCATGGAATTACATTGGATGACGCTCTTGAATCTACCATACAATTGTGCACGTTTCTATTAAAGATTTCAAAAGCTAACAAAAATGGAGGTACATTTCAGCGAGTATTAAGGGTGGAAGCTTGTGGCTTTTTACTCGCAGTCTCTAAAGATAATTTATCTACATTTGTTACATTATTTACAGGAAGGCTTCCTTTATCCTGAGGATCAGGATTATTCTTAGTGGAAGTCTTCGGAGGGAGTTTGTTCTGAACAACCTTGCTAATGCTTGAATTACCATTTTTGCTATTCTCTGCGATGTTCTGTAACATTTTTTGTAGCAGAAACGGAAATTTTAATAATTCATAAATAGAAATGTTAGCCCTCAACATTTTTAGATATTCAACTAAATCATAATCTAAGTTGGGTTTTACATGACTCTGTTTAGTCTCAGCTGGTTTAGATTGTTTTGGGGGCAAATTCGTAGTGTTTTCAGAAGAAGGTTTGTGTGTTGTCTTACTCCTAGTATTGTAGGGATGTACCGTCTCCAAATTAGCTTGAAAAATGCTATTCGAAAAGTGACAAAAAATGTTCGGAGAAGATTCTTCTTCTTCAACTGTCTCTTGTTCAACTACCTCTTCAGGAATTTCAGGAGGTATCAAGTTATCCTGGGCTTCTAGAATTGTTTGAAGGGTGAATTGCAGACTTTCTAGATTTAGGCCCTCTGTACTTGGGTTAGGTCAGTTGGTAGGAAAAGGATTCCTCAACGTGGGTTTGTAGGGCCCTTTGCTCGAAGAGGCTTCTCTGGCCATCCTTTTCAAATCTATAACTTGATTTGACAGTTTTTGAACAACTTTAGTTAGGTTTTCTAAATCCGATCTTTCAGGTTGTGTTTTATTTTGAGCAGGTCTAGGGAGGATTTTGATCTTCTTTTTGGAAGATGAACTAGTTTTTGGTTCATTGCTAATAGTGTCTTTTAAACTAAGGATGTCTTTTTCAATTTGACTGGCCTCTTCGAAGGCCTCTAACAACGTGGCTTTCTTAGATCGTTTTACCCAAATGGCTATACTTTGATGCAAGGCTTTAGTATAGTATGTTGTGATAAGATTCTCAGCAGGCATCGAGTCCGTAGGGATTCGGTTCTTTATTGTTAAGAATCTTTGGTTAAAGTCTTTTATTTTCTCTTTGGGATTCATTCTTAAACTAGAAATCTCCATGACTAGGACTTCTGGGGACTTATCGTCACCGAACTTCTCCATAAAGCAGGATTCGAACTTCTCCCATGACACGATGGTATGGGCTTGCTGGGAAAAGTACCAAGTAGATGCATTGCCCTCGAAATTATAGGGGAACAACGTATAGACTACGTCTTCATGCTCGACATTACGGCGTCTAATGGCTAACATAAACTTTTTAATGTGATCTTCAGCGATCTGTTTAGAGTCAGGGTAAAACTTGGGAAGCCACTTTTCCAGATGTTTGGGTAAGGGATGCTGAGGCCCAGGTATGGCTACTACATCCTGGTCGAGCCAAGGTCTGGCAGGATTTTTCTGGTTGGCCATTGGTGTAGGCGGTGTGGAAGGATGGGAAGGGGAACTGCCTTCGTCAGAAGAGTCTTCTCCAGAAGAAGAAGGAGGTGATGAAGGTGATGAGAGTGGTATTCCAACTCCTCTTGCAGTAGGAGTGAGGATTGGATCTGTAGGGTTCAAAGTGAGGTTAGTGCCTCCAAGTTGTTCTCTGATATCAGAGAAATATAAAGGTTGGTCCAAGGGCTGATTTGGCTGCCTTAAATGGGCAAAGGCACTATGTGTTCTTAAGAGATATTGGCGGACAATCTCCTATACGTCACCACCTGTAGGATTTGGGGTTACTGGTTCAACTGTGATCCGTAGATCATCGTTTGATGTGGTTTCTGTTTGAGGGATGATGTTTTCGTTTGAATGACTTCTTGTCACTATAGGTGAGAGGTTAGGTGGTGGAGGAGTCTTACGACCCCCTCCTGCCATTAATAATTTTCAGGCCCTCCTTCTAGCGCCATTTGTTGACGAGCGAAATTGAACACTCGTCAACTGGAGGAGTGGATCTGGTCCGAGGTTGTCTAAATAACCCAAGATGTTTGGAATGATCCACCCCGACGGGTTTAGCAACTCCGTTGGTCAATCTAAGTCCTAAGAAAACAAAAGAAAAACTAAACTGAAGAAACTGATCTAAGTGGGAAAAGAAACTATAGAAAACTATATACCAATCTGAAATATATATATACATCTTACTTACTAATATTATACAACCATAATTCTATGAAATTAAATGTCCAACTATCAATACAATTAAAACTCAATTACATATGTACAGTATTTACAGAATACAAATTTTAATCGAAACTTGCAAAATCATTTGTAAAATATATTGTGACAGCGAAACTATTGTCTTTTGATTTTTATAATTTTTATGGGAAAGGACTAAAATGAAAATTATCTAAGCTGAGCAATTAAAATAATAATAATCCTAACTGTGAAACTGAACTATATATCTATCTAAACTACTGAGAATTCTTGAATTTATTAACTACTAAATAACAAATAACAAACTAACCTGAAGTAACGCTTCCTATCTGTCCTGTGCACAGTAGTTGATTTAGTTGTTTGATGGGAGGAAACCTGCACCAGATTCTCCACAAGATTCTTGTAAACAGGAAGAAACAGTGCTCTTTGAATATGAATGACAAAACAAACAAGACATAAAATGACAACAATCTTAAAGTTTACATATCATCGCAGTTAGATAAATCCTTGTGCGAAGATTTGTACAGAACAGTTCATTTAACGAAGAAGATAAACCTTTATTCATTAAATTGAATCAGAGTAATTGTTTTACTAAAAATGAGATACATAAGATATGGACAGAATTTAAATCACAACTTATTAACCTGTAACAAGTATTGATATCTAAAGTAGTCAATAACTCGATCACAAATTAAAATGCACAAAACTTGAACGAAAGTATGATAAATTGAAAGTTAAAGATGTTACAAAAGATCCACTTCCATTAGAGTCTGTATCATCATAAATCTATAGTCTTTGTTCTCCCAACAATGATGGGTTCATTACAAAAATTAATGAGTATATAAAGGCCACAGGGTAAAAACATCCATGTGGGAATTATCAAAAACTGTTTACAAAAAATCTAGGAACAATCTCCCAAATCTCTATTTCTGCCTATGACTAACAACTTAAAACAAAAATTTATCACAAAAAGCATGTTCTAAACTGCCACAACATGTCCAATTTTCCATTGAAATTCATATGTACCTGTAGGTGGACAAGAATAAACAAGTTTAGATAATGCTTTATTTTTAAAATTAACAAAAATCTAAATTTTATGACTAGCTACAGAATCTCACGATTCTGTAGCTGGTCTTATTTACAAACATAATCATTTTAAATCAATCCAAATGATAACAGAAATACATTCGATCTATTTAAACAAATCCTTAATTACTAATTTAAAGAAAAGAAAATCATTCACGCTAGAAGTAACCAAGACTTTTATGCCAATTTGAAACAAACGAAATTGTGTTCAATTACCCGAATGGTAACAGGGATATATGCGATCTGTCAACCAACCTTTTTATTACCAATTTGAAACAGACATAATCATTTTGACAATTCAAAACCAACGAAATCATTTTTTTTTAATCAATTTCAATCGAAACAGACTATAATCGATCAAACAAATCTTTCCTACTCACTTAACACAAACGTAGTAGTTTATGTCAATTCAGAACTTAACAAAATTGTTGTTGAATCAAAACAAAACTAACATAATCTTTGTTTTTTTTTAATTCAGAACTATATCAAACCAATCGTTGATACTAATCCAACGCATACACAAACGACTATACTAATTCAAGGCACGCAACATCCTTTTTGAATCAAACCAAACAGAAATGAATCAAACTAACTCAGGGCCGACACAATCGTTATACTATTTCAAGAGCAATAAAATTGTATTAATCACAACATAGCTATATTCGATTTTAGAAAACAAATCTTTTGTACATGATTCAAAACGAAATCATTGTTGCTAGATCGAAAATAATAGAATCGTTTTGAATATATTCAAACAAACAACACTAATTTGGAGCAAACACAATTGGCTAACCAAATCATTCAAAAATCGATGTTGAAATACATACCTGGGTTGTAGAAAGTTGATTCGGTCAAGATAACTTTGAGTTGAAAAAGGAAAAAGTTGTATCAACATTCTGAAGACAATTGAACCCGTAGTCTTTTTCTTCTTCTCTTTGGCTTGTAGCCTGTCGTTTTCCTTTGACAATACAGTAACCCGTTCCTCCAATGATTTAATTTTAGATTGAAATAGAGGAGCATCCGTTTAGTGACGTTGAAGCCAAGAATTGCATTGAGTACACGATGGTTGATCAGGCCGAGTCACTATAGGTGAGGGTTCTCTCGAATTACCAGGGGTTCTGCTGTCAAGATTAATTCCAAGGACGTTAGGGTTATCCTTGAGGCATAGAGGTAGGTTGGAAACATAGTTATAGGGTTCCACATAATAGAGGCCATGAGAGTAAGGGTATTCCTCAGCCAAGAAACGTTCAATCTCAGAATCCGAGTCCTCGCTCAGGACAATAGGCTTCTGGTCAGTGTTTTGTTTGGGCTTGTTCCGAGCACATCTAGATATCCATCGTGCATTCTTCTTTCCCTTACTATTGACACCAATATCACCTTTTCCTTTCTTCCTTACAGGCCTCTTGACGGTCTTAGTATTTTCTTTAGCACATGGGTCGACCATGGTATCGGGTAGGTCAATGTTGGGGTAGTTCAAGGGTTTGAGAGGGGGTAGAAGGGTAGGAGGTGGCACGACAGGCCCAACCAGGGTTTCAGTGACCACAACCTTGTCCACTTGGCTACACTCGGGAGTGGAATATCCATTCCTTGATAGGAAGGCTTGCCAACAATCACCACTAAGCTTCAAATGATGGACAATAATGATTTTGATCAAGCAGTGATGGAAAAGGATGCTATCAGCCTTCTCACGCTTAAATCATTTGGACATTTTATACAGGCTGCGTAGGAGGTAGTGAAGCATATTCAGAGGGTAGTCTATAAAATTCATAATCAACCTGAGATGATAAATAAAAACCAGACCATAACGACCTACGCAAGTCATGAATTGCTTAACAATTTATAATAGATCATGCCACCTGGTCTTAAGGGCAGTGACAGGCATACCTCTATCACAACTAACAATCTTCCTTGATGTGAATAGTAGCGGCCATGACACCTCGTCCACTTTTGAATTCTTAAACCACCTATACCCTTTAGCTGGCAAGCCTGTAGCTAAGTTGAGGAATTCCTCATTTAGCCCGAGTTGGATATCCCCAACATTAGCCCTGCATCCGTTGAACGTCAGGGCAAACTGTTGGGCGACCGTAAGGTTGAAACCCTCAAATTTTTGGATAAAAACTAGCCAGCCACTATTCTCCAGGTCTTCACGAGCATTATCAAATAGCAGGAGCATTTGGATGCCATTAGGTTCTATGCGCACCACAGGTGCCATAGGAGAGAGAACACAGTGAGCCGAGTAAAGGGACAAGGGTTTGGATAGGGTATACGTAGGACCGAAAGCTCAGAGATTTCCCCAAAACCAACAGAGGTAACTCGAGATACAGGGCAAGCATTAATGCCTAAGTGTGCGAGGGTGGTGGAATGAAACAATCCCATGCAAAACATTCATATTGGAATGTACAAATGACGGTGCTATGGTGATTCAAATCACTAGTGGTGTGTGTTAAAAACAATGCGAATCAAACAAATGATGATAAGTAGACCCGAATATTTGCACAACAATAATATTTGCATGATTTAAAACAATATTTCGAATTTAGCACCAAAGATTTGACCATAAAACTTATGCTTTGTATGAAACCATTTGCACTAAGGGTCTAATCACAATGTTAATGCTTTGTTATGAAATCATTGCACCAAAGAATTTGACCAAAGACAATAGAACGTCAAACCACCATTGTATCAAGGACTCAATTACAATAACTAGAATACCATTGCATCACAAACTTATAAAATGAAGTCATATTAACAACAAAAAATGCCAAGTGAGTAAAGGTTTTGGTGTCTTGCCAACTGCGTGACCATTATTGAATTAGAAGTACAATGAACACATAGACAAGAGTAACCAAAATAATCTAGTGATGATTTTAATGCCATCAACATGACTTCGAACTCAAGGTTTTCACGCTTGCAGTCGTGAAAACGAGAACAAAAGGCAGGTGTGCAAATGCGCAAGATAATAGTGTTGTTTTATTCAAAAGATTGTGATGAGAATCAAGGGTTCCAAAACACTTGTGTAAGCAGCTTATAAAGATAGGATAAAAATACGAAATGGATGCCAGCAATGGCGACACACTGGTAGAAGCAGTTATCTCTGCCAAAAGAACAAATTCAGATTATGATAATGAGAATAATTATGACTAAAAAACAACTAGAAAATTGTTTAAACATCATTATTAATCAAATATTCCAGCAGTGCTTAAAGGATGAAAACTGATAACAGTCTTAAGAAAAGCGAGCCACGATATTAAAGATAAAATCTCCAATACTGTTGACAGAGCCACTGCTGCCAGCAGGCATCCATAGCCTCGACAGGGTTTCCATTTAACCCACTCTAATATCTGTATCCTGCCAAGAAGTTCCAGATCAGAATAAAGGACATTTTAAGGTCAAGTTATCTCATATTTGCAAATTTTCGTATACCCGACATTGCTTCGCTACCAGCGGGCCTGTTCAGTACCCCGACGAAGTTGTCTTGGCATCATGCATGCATTTACCTGCTTCCAGCAGACCTGTTCAACATCCTGGAGGGTTTACAAGCACTTCCCACAACTCTTTTTTGATTTATTTGGGTTTTTAAAGATATATAATTGAGCGGGGTGACGCTGAAAATTATGATATTTTTGACATATTTTTACAGACCTTGAAAGAATTTTTTAAAACTATCCTTCATTAAGATTCAGATATGGTTTGTTTACAAAACCAACCTTCTAAGGCAGGGAGACATCTTCTGAGTTATTCCCTTAAGGAACAGGGACAGCGTAAAAAGATAATGGATGATCGTGACAGACTTCTCTCAGAGATCGAAATCAGTTAACTTCTTTCAAACAACAGTCTTTGCCCAACATGGTTGTAAATTTCAGAAGTATATTATAATTGATGTTTAGAAAAAAATTTAGCAGTCATTTCAGTGAAAGAATTTTCTGTTTTCTTTGTCTGAACAGTTCAAAATGCAGGTATGTGTATTTCCAAAAAAAAAACTAATAAGCGCAAGGGGAAAAATCAAAACCAAAACAGTAAAAGAAAAACAAACAAAAGAAAAATATTTACATAGTATACACAGGGTTGTCATCAAGTGAAATATCTTTTCAGAGCTTGGCCATTCACCGGATAGGTGTCTGGCTGTCCCTCTAGACTCTGTAATCAGAAAGAGCTGGGACCCAATTTATCATCAATTAAAAACGGTCCAAGCCATAAGTTCTGAAACTTCGTGTGTTCTCCCTTTCCCTCATGCGGTTTGTCCCATTTCAATACAAGGTCACCTACTTCAAAGTTCCTATCAAAGGCAGAGTTAGAATCAAACCATCTTTTGACCACTAGTTGATGTTGATCTAACTTACGTTTAGCTTGAGCTCTTACCTCTTCTAGTTTCATTAAAGCATTAATTCGGTTCTCCAAAGGGGGGCAGTCTTCCTCTTGAATTTTCTATGATAGCTGTAGTGAGGGAAGAAGAATATGTGGTGGCAGAATTGCTTCTCTTCCATAGACGAGAAAGAAGGGAGAGTTACCTACAAAAGTCTTTGGTGTTACCCTCTTAGCCCAGATTGCGTTTAACAGAGCATTATGCCAGTTTTTGTGATTCTCAGATACCGTTCTCTTGATGATTTTAATCAGATTCTTATTTGTTGATTCTGCCAATCCATTGCCCTGGGGGTATTAGCTAGAAGAATACTTCAATTTAATTCCTTTTTCTATAGCGAACCGACTCATCTCAAGAGACAAAAAATAAGAAGCATTATCGAATACTAAACAGTCAGGGATACCAAAACGAGTAATAATATTTGAATTTAAAAAGGCAATTACCTGACTGGTATTCACAATTCTTAATGTGGTAGCTTCAGACCACCTAGTGAAGTAATATGTGGCTGTTATAATAAACTTATGTTTCTGTGAGGATGGAGGATTGATTGGACCTATAATATCAAGACCCCATTGCTGGAAACGGGATTCTACTGAGACAAGCTGTAAAGGAAAGGCTAGTTTTTGTATCCGCCCGGACGCTTTTTGACAAATAATACATTTGCAACACAAGGCCTTGGCATCTCTAAAAAGTGTGGGCCAGTGATAACCTGCTCTCAAAACTTTATGGGTAGTGGTGTCACCACCAAAATTCCCACCAGCTTCTCCTACGTGCAATTCTAGTAAGACTTTTGCTGCTTCATCTTTGTCAAGACAGCGCATTAGTACTCCATCAAAACTTTGACGAAACAAAATACCATTAATCAAATGAAAGGAGGCATATTTTAATCTTAACGCTCTTCTTTTAGTGGGATCCAGGTGACGGGGGGCTGACCCATGTTCAAGACATAATTTTATATCGTCATACCATGGACTGACAGAGTTTTGTGCACAATAGATTGCATTTTGATTGTGTTGTCCTAGGTTTGACATATTGTTTTCTTCTTGTTGTCCTGCTGCTGAGTCAGAAACTAACTTGCATAGCCCTTGGCCTCTCACTATTTGATCTGGGGTGATTTCTATGTCATACTCCTGTAAGGAAGTGACCCAGTTCGTTCTCTTTTTGCCTAGTTCTTTCTGCACTAACAGATTCCTGACGGTTGGGTAAGGGACGATAACTTTGGTCCTGGATTTCAAAAGATAAGATCAGAAGTGCTTGAATTCTTTGAAAACAACATAGGCTTGTTGATCTACCACTGGGTAATTAAGTTCCGCACATTTGAAACCAGAGCTCATAAAGGCAATGGGTACTTCATTTTTTTCAACGTTCTTTTGAGTTAGGATGGCAGCGTAGGAGCGGTCAGAAGAAAAAGTGTAGAGCGTGAAGTCTTGCAAAAATTCGGGGCTCATGAGAGAAGGAGCGTCTATTATGGCCTTTTTTATTGAATTAAAAGCTTGGTTTTCTAAGGGTCCCCAATGATATTGTGTGTCTTTCTTAATTAAATTTTGTAAAGGTCTCGCTATCTCAGAGAAACTAGGAACAAATCTCCTGACGTAGTTTATCTGTCCTAAGAAAGACTGCATAGAATTTTTTGATTAGGGAGGGGGGAGTTTCAAGATGACTTGAGTCCTTTCAGGTTCGATAATCATCCCTTTGCTTGACACAATAAATCCTAAGAGTTTACCTTGTTCTACTGCGAAGATAGATTTTTTAGGATTCAAGGAAAAGGCGTATTTACGACATCGCTGTAGAAAGGCTCTTAAATGAGCTAGATGATCGGTTTTGTTTTTGGAAAATACAGTAACATCATCTAAGTAAACTACGACGGACTGATTGATTAAGCCTCGGAAAGTGATGCCCATCGCTCTCTAGAAAGTGGCACCGACATTAATCATTCCAAAGGGCATTTTCCTGTAAGCATAGGTGCCCCATGGAGTGCGGAAGGTAGTTTTAAGTTGGTCTGGAGGAGACATCATGACCTGGTTGTACCCTGAAAAACCATCCAATAAGGATAGTCTCTCAGAACCAGATACCCATTGAAGGATCTGTTCCATGGGTGGGACATGGTAATTGTCTTTATCAGACTCTCTATTAAGGTTTCGGAAATCGACGCATAGTCGGATTTCCCCACTTTTCTTCTAGACAGGGACAAGGTTAGAAACCCATTGCATGTGCCTAACTGGGAAAATTATCTTAGCATTTAGGAGTCTATTTAATTATATTTTTACGGTCGGTTCGAGCTTAGGGTGCATTTTTCTTAATTTTTGTTGAAAGGGCAAGGTTTGGGGTTTCATAGGAATGACATGTTGTATGATGTTACGGTCGAAGTTTTAAGGTCATCATACGTCCATGCAAAAACATCTCTAAATTCATTAAACAATTTAATAAATGTGGATTTTTCTTGTTTAGAACACCCTACCCCTAAATTAATGCACTATGGATTGTCATTAGTTCCCAAGTTTACTTTTTCATACGATAGCGAGGAACTATTGGTTTTACTGTTGACCGATTTTTTGAATTTATCTTGAAGATCGTAAAATTGTTCTAATCTAACTATGGATTTAGGGATCGAATTTACCATGTCCGATGAAGATTCAAGAGTTCTTGGATCTGGTATTACAGTGAAATCGCGCAAATTGTCGTCGTGAGTGCATTAGTCAATCACCGCGCCTTGGAAAGTTTCTTCCATATGCAGGAAGCTAATAATCTGTTGATTGTCATCGAAGACTCTCCAATTCGTGATGTTGTCTCGAACGGATGGCCTGAACAACAGTTCAACGAAGAATGCATTCAGAGACAAGCCTTCTGCAGGGAAGAGTTTGGAAGCCACGTTAGCTAATAGATCAGCTTCAGAATTATTCAATCTAGGAATAGAATTTATATTGAAAGCAGAAAACGTATTCATTAAATTCCATACCTTGGATTGGTAGCTTTTAAGATGCAGAGATAGACAGTGGATAGAATCTCTTACCTGTCTAACCATGATTTCAGAATCGCCAAAGACAGTCAAATTTTGAATGTTCATATCTAAATCTTTTCTAAGGCCCTGCGGTAAAGCCTCATATTCTATTGTGTTATTAGTACATTCAAATTCTAGCCTACATGCAATCAAGGTTTTGTTACCTGTCGGATCAATAATAACGCAACCTACACCTGGTCCTTCTTTGGACTTTGACCCGTCAAAGTAAATATACCAAATTTGATTTTTATCAGGTGTATGAGACCATTGTGTAGAAGTTGTTGGTTGCACATATGTTACAATCTCGGATTATTGTTCCGGATCAATGATAGTTGAAGTCTCGGCCATGAAATTGCCGAAAAAGGTATCCATCCCTTGTATTTCGGGTGAATCAGCAGAAGGTGTAAATGGTTCATTGGGATCATTTAAATCCGTGACTGTGAGCTTTAGGTAGCGTTCACGATTTACCTTGATCTTGTTGGGCTTACCATTCTCGGGCAGCCACAGGTGAGACCAATCTGTCGCGAAGTAGCCGTGTAGCTCCTCTGACCAGTCCCTGCTTAAAAATAGACCATACACTTCTAGAATATCCACAACAATAATATCAATTACTTGATGAACTTTGGGGTTAGACGATAATCTTATAAGCACATTCCTTAATTCGCCTATAACTTTAACACTAGTTCGATCAAGTTGGATGATTTTTAAGGTGGATGGTTCAACTTCA
>ML839572.1:30567-42891 GCA_009831015.1 Picea engelmannii | reverse complement strand
TCAACTCAGTTGGACAACTTTTGCTATGGGTTTGTCTACCCAGAGTGTCAGTCAATCAAAAACAACAATTTTAATTGCTAAGTCATGAGATTGGAAAACTGTCTTTTTGTAATTTTGAGTTAAAAGGGTGATGTAAAGATGGATAAAGATGAGAGAGATTTTTCCTAACCTTTCCTAACCCTCACATCACCCCCTCACCTAGCCATTAAGCAAAAACGTCACTTTGCCTAGAGAGTTGTGCCTCCCTTCTAGAAAGTCTCCAAAAAGTGAAAAAATAATGAAAAAATTAAGGCGAGACTTATTATATCCCTTGGCACGCTTTTCCTAGCCTCCCACTTACCCTTTTGCTTGATCCTAACACTCCCTCACTCATCCACATCCTTGATCCATGTGATCAAACCCTAAATGGTGCACCCTACCCTTGGGATTCTAGCTTGTGCTTGGTGGTGGACACTTGGCATTGATCCAAGAGGGGTGAGTTTGCCTCTCCAAGTATAAATAGAACCCCTCTCACCCTCATTTCTTTACCATATATTGAGCTAATGTTATGCTACTTGATTTTCCTCTCTCTCTCTCTCTTTCTTCTTCCATCTTTTTTCCGTTCTTTAGCTCTTAGGGTTTTGGAGCAAGTATTTCTCCAAGATCCCTTTCTTGAGTAATATAAAGGAGAAACTTCGAAGGATCATTGGAAGAGCAACAAGTATTTTTGTTCTTGCTACATGTGCAGTAAACTTGTATGGTTTGATTTGATTTATGCATAGCCTAGATCTTGGATAAAGTATTTTATTTGAGTAGATCTAACAACGAGTATTCTTGTAGATCTATATATGTGAGTTGTTAGATAGGATGCAAGTATTTCATCTTATTAGCACATTCAGCCATATTATCTTGGTATGCATAGATCTTGCTAAGTTTTTGCAGGTTTGGCTTCAAGGGTTTTATTGGGAATGCCTCAAGGAAGAGTCCTCCCTTAAAGCACACATAAGCTCTTCTCTATCTTATTTTCTCATTCTTTCTTGCTGTCCTTTCATATATATTTCAGCTAGTTTAACATCTTAAAGTGGTCATCTAAATCTACTTTCTTCATAAAAATTTCTATGTGAAAAATTTCTACCAAAACTAGAAATTTTTCTTCATCTTTGCTTGTTGTGTGTGGCATTTCCAGCAAGTATACCTTGTTGGTTTTTGCAGGTTCAGATCTGGTTGAGAGGGCTATGCTACTCCACAAAACGTCCACACAACACTCCAAGACCCTCCTCTTCAAGTGGGTAACATTCTCAACCTTTCTCTTCACTTCTTCTAGCTTTTTGGGCATATTTTCTTCACTTCTTGCTGATTTTTAGTTGCTCATAGTGTGGGAGAAGGATTGGTACGGCCTACCTCCCATGCATAAGCTTGGGTAAGATCTAGCTTTGAGTTTTCTATCTCTAAATTACTCTCCTAAGCTAGGACGTGGGGTTAGTGAGCTTCTTCTCTTGCTTGCTTGCTTCTTCTCTTGCTTGCTTCTCTCTCTTGCTCCTTTATCTCTTTCTTTCAAAGTTATCTTCTAAGTTAATAATTACCTACACTTTGGGAGAGGAATACCCCAAATTGTAAGGCTAGGATTTTAATGTGTTTTTGATCTATTTATGCTTTTAATGGTTAAAATCATCTAGATCTCTCACACATTAATCTTTAAGCTTAAGCCCTTGAGGCATAATCAACTTATTTAGATCTAGTTGCATGTTATATCTGTTTTAAAGATCTATCTCATTTACATTCTCTAATCCAACACACATTGAATGGTTAATGCTTTGATAGTTTAGTAAATGGTTTTTCTTTTCATGTTATAACACCTTAAGGCCATTTGCCACCATACTTAAGTGAATGTGTTGTTGATAAATTGATAGTGTGGGCATATAACTAAATCTCTCAAGCTTTATTTCATACTTAGTGCTTTCTCTTAATGCTCTAAACAAACATAAGATAAGTGGTGATAAGCTTGAGCTTTCTCTTTTCTCTCTTGGCAAGTTGTCTTTGCCCTTATGTTGTAGTATTCTTTCACAATAAGCTTGTTTATGTTAATGATCTAATGCATGGTGATAAATTAAATCATTATTGAGCTCTCTTTAAATGCTTTATATGTGTTGATGCTTTTCGTTTTCACACTTAACAACACACTTTCTTAAGTTCATAAAAGTTTCGGTTTTGGTCTAAAATGACAAATTTTAAGCATCTCAAAGTCACTAAAACACTTCAAAATACACCTAAAAGTCTAACCAATTGATATACACACTTAATATACTTAATAGGGTACTTTAAACCACCATCTTCACCATCTAAAACGGGGATTGAGGAGGGCAACAAAAGGTGATAGATCGGAGATGGTCTCACGGCACGAAGGAGCGTCATTTCCCCAAAAACTCAATCTTTCGAGCTGACCTACGAAGCTAGGGTGGGCCTCATTGCTTCACTTCTTGAGCATCCATCAACTATTTGGCAATCAGGGGAGGAGGTTTTTGGTGAAACATCTAATAAGGGTAATAAAATCTTTTCAATCTTAAGAACCCTTAACTCACTAAGTAATTAAACCTTGGGCTTAATACTTGTAATTCAATCTTTCATCTAATAATATCTTGTGGGTTAAATAACTAAGTGTTGAAGTATCATAATCATTGTGGAACACTTGAACTTTAACTTTTAAATCTTCTAAGTTTCCTTTGACTTGTGAATGTTGATGTTGCCATTGAGGAGCAGTCCAATAGAGTAAGTGCTATTGGGGCGTGCTTAGGCATAATGTGTGGATGATGCTAATGTTTTGATCTTCTTTAAATCTTGCACATTGAAATAACGTGGTTAACTTGTTGTGTTGTATCATTTTGTATCTAGCATTTTTCATTGTAAGTATTGGTGTAATTATTCTTTTGTAAGTAATTTGTAATTACATTGTAACGAAACACCCTTTAACTTTAGTTGACCCCATTGCCCAACCTTAGGCACTAGTCTTAGTTAACTTAGGGAAAAGGCTTGCTTATCATACTAACCCTTGCATCTTGCATTGCTGCCTTAGCATCTTAGGTTAGACTCCCCCTAAAACTTTAACAAATTAAAATCAACTCCTAGAACTCAAACTCTAAATCTTATCTAGAAACTAGGGTCTACCCCCCCTTAGCTTCCCTAGGAGTGAGCCTAGACGGAAGAGGTTCCGATCAAAGTGACAGCATGGGCTGTGAACCTAGGCATTGTGCCTCCAAGGACACATTAAGTGAGCCAGACTGAGCTCACGTTTGCAAGTGTGTATAAGGACGGCAACACATCTCTAGAATCAAATCAATTTAAGGATTGTTGTCACAGCTACAACACCTACTTGTAATGTAGCAACTTTAGAAATGTACGTTAAAGGCATGATAATTAAAACAATCAAACCTGGAGTCTTCACTTCCAGTGTGTTGTTACTCTGAGTGCACTGAGATCCCTCTGGATCCATGATTTCAGCAAGGGTTCCTTCCTTTATAAACTAGAAGGAAAATTATGTTGTTGTAGCTTCCTATGGCCACCTCCACATTCTTCTATTCAAGTCTGAAAGTTTTACTGAGAATCACCCTTAATACAATATCCTGCCTTGAATGAAGATTCAGAACAGCTTGTAGATAAGCCTCAGAACAACAGAAAAGCACCCTCAAATATGCACTTGTTTTAGCCTCGGAACATGTTGTAGATGAGCCTCATAACAACACGAAAACAACCTCATATTTGAACTTGGTTTAGCCTCAGAAAAGGCCTTAAAATCGCCCTTATATCTGTCTCAATTCTCCTCTTAACCCACTCAGATATGCACCTCACATCTCTCAACAATTTGGCCTTGTGACTGTCAAACGATGGCCTCATAACAGGCTTTGTATTGTCAAGAAGAATCATTGAAACTTCTTTCCAAACACTGCTTCAACAAGACAACCTTATACTACTATTACAGACTTTCCAAAACTTGGTTTATGCTGACATGAATTTGTTAATAAGGAGGCCTCAGATACTGCCCTATGTTCCCTTCACTCTGCCATAAAGTATTTGTCCTGCATTGTCTCAGATCTATACAAGGGAATGGCCTCAAATTCATACAGAAGATAGCCTCAGTTCTTCCCTCAGATATAAGCCTCTTAGTTGTCGCCATAGAAGGTTAATCTTTCAGCCTTAGAACAGGTTTAAATATGCCTCAAAAGGCATTAGTGGAAGTCGAACCGAATATCTCTTCTTTTCATTTTATTCAGAACAAAACGCTATCTGCACAAAGCAGGATCACCAATCCATTTCATTTCATTTCATTGTATCTGCTCATGCCTTATGGAATCGAATTATTCCTCTACCTCTCGTTTCCAACAACATTTTGGAAAAGGTCATCCAATATTGCAGACACCATGTACTTTGTGTCCCTTATAATGTTAACAGTATATGAGATTCAGAGTTCCTTCAAACTCTTGGTCGATCATGAAACGTTTTTGAAACTTGTACTGGCAGCCCACTACTTGTGTATAAAGAACCTTCTGGACTTGACATGTCAAGCTATTGTTGTCATGAACAAAGGTAAAACCTGCGAACATATTCGTCATTGTTTACTTCTTTTCTCGGAATGCCCTCTCCTTACTCCAGTTGCAGGTGTAGGACAGTCTTCAATCCTCTTACGGCCTTTATTTGTTGTGGGGTCTGGCCTCTTTCCTTTGCAACAACAGCAAGGGTTTAGCAGCCTTAAAAACTCCAAGGCTGCCTTCTTTTGACTATGCAGTAATCATCTTCAAGACTCGCTCTGACACCATGTTGAGTTTTCACTATAGTTTAGCTCAAGTATGAGGTTTAATTAATTTTATCATTAGCATGAACTGAACCATAACTACTGCAGCAATACATTAGCTAACTGCAGTAAACCAAGATCACAAGAAGAATAACCATGCACAAGAACACAAGAAGTATCTTGGGAAACCCTTCTCAAAAAGGGAAGAAAACCAAGTCAATCCTTTGCTATATTCTTCAAGAGAAAGACCTCCCACGCCATCACCAAACCTAGCACACAAGTATTGATTTCTCAATAGTCAAGGTTAAGCATGAAGTTCATTCCATTTTTAGCATTTAACCATAACCATAAATGTTGTAGCAACCAAGATCACAAGAAAAAACACCATGCACAAGAACACAAAAAGTATACTGGGAAACCCTTCTCAACAAGGGAAGAAAACCCGGCCATATCCTTTGCTATAATCCTCAAGAGAAAGACCTTCACCACCAAGATAAAACCTAGCAGACAAGAGGGTGCTCGAACCCTAGAAGACTAGAGCCCAAGAGAGGTGCGCACTTTTCCCAAGAAGGTGTACTTGCTGAAATTTCCAAACTTACTTGAAAGATGTGTTTCCTCAATGGGGAATTTACCTTTACTTATACTAACCTGAACCTGTCAATAGAAGTGTCTATTGGCACAACAGGGTCGACCTCACTAGCTTATAATATAATTAATATTAACCAGATTAATTATCTTTTACATTAATTAACAGTCACATTAAGGTGGGGCCGACCTGTACCCTTTACATTACAATTAGGGTTACAAGCAGGTCTGACTCTTGCACAATATAGCAAAGGATCTGATACACCCACTAGTGCTCATCCACTAGGGGCACATCCATAGGGATGTCCATATCTTTGGCTCACTGCATTACACAAAAGAACCAGATCTTCACACATTCACCTGTGCTCATCCACAGGCACGTCCAATCAACAGATCTTCTTTTTTACTGCATCACACAGGAGAGTCATCTGGAGTTTCTCGTCAACTCTGCTACTCAGAGGAGGCTAACACATCCTCTTCATTTATGTTCTCATGACGATGCACCCAGGACTTTGGGGTTTCACACGTTCACCTCGTGCTCAGCCACAGGCACTTCCAACTCAGCAGATTGTCTTTCCCACAAGATAATCATCTGGAGTTCTTTTCAACTCTCTGAATGGAGGAGGTCATCTCTATGTTTCAGCTCTATCTCATATAGGAACCACATACCCTCTTAAGGGGCTTTCTCTCAGGTTTGTAAGCTGGAGAATATCTCACATAGCTGCAATGATCCACATCTCACAGGTTTGTAAGTTGGAGAATGTCTCACATAGCTGCAATCATCAACAACAAGAGGGTGCTGAAATTCTCATAATTTTAGACCACAACTTCTGAAATCATGAGATGACACAATGTTAAGTGTGTTTCCTTACTGTGTCTATTGCACAATAGGTTCGACCTCAATAACTCAAAATATAATTAATATTTACAATATTAATTATCTTTTATATTAATTATATTTTAATTTATGGTGGAGCCGACCTGTACCCTTTACATCACAATTAGGGTTACAGGTAAGTCTGACTATTAGACAATATAGCACGGGATCTCACACACCTGCTAGTGCTCAGCCACTAGGGGCACGTCCACATCTGCTCAGCCACAAGGACGTCCAAGTCAATAGATCTCTATCTCATTGCGTCTCACAGGAGAATTATCTGGAGCATCACATCATCTCAACTCTCTTCACAGAGGAGAACAATAAACCCATCACATGGGCTCCTTCACCCCTCACAGGGGTACACATTGTTTCATCTCAAACGATACACCCATCTCATGGGAATCTTCCCTTCTCATGGGCACAAATCGTTTCATCTCCGTCTCAAAGAGAACGACACACCCAGCTCATGGGCATCTTCCCTACACAGGGGCTCACAACGTTCCATCTCCGTCTCAAAGAGAAACTACACACCCATCTCATGGGCACACTCAATGTTGAGTTTTGTACCTTGGGAGGTGTTCCCCATGTGCTTGTGCTCTCCTTAGCACATGTGGGGTGGACTATACACTTTGTACCTTGTACTTTTGTCTAATTTCACTTTGACTTAAGAGTTTTAAGTCAAAAGTGAAATTTCATCATTTATGCCTAAAATGACTATTAAATCACAGAGTGGGTGAATTAGAGACATAAAGTAGACTTAGGAAACTTAACCCAAAGTGGGTTACTAACTTAGATATTTTTGGGGAGATCTCAACCATCGATTAGATGGGAGATGAGATGATCTCCACCATTCATATCTTAGGTTTCCTTATGGATGTCTAAGAAGGGCGCAAAGGGTAAAGGAGGCATTTATTCTTCATTTGTTCATTGTCAGAGGAAGACTTGGAGGATGAGCATGAGGTTTGTTGCATGAGGATACTTGAGCTTGGGCACTAGCTTTCATGGAGGGAGGCTACCAGCATCTTGCCTTGCTTATTTAGTGGAGGGGTTTCAGACCTTTGGAGAGCGCACTTGCTAGGCGCATCAGTTGTGGGAGGACTTCTAGCCATCAGATTGCAGTGAGATCAATTGCAGAGGGAGGCCATCCAGCAGAGCTTCATTCCTGTGGAGAGGTTTTCAGATCTGAGCTCACAGTTTGCTTCTGGAGCAGTTTCAGTGCTTTTGCCAGCTTGTATGTGGGGCGCACTTGGAGGTTTTGGACTTGTGTTTCAGCTCAGAACAAGCTTTTATTGTATCAGGTTCCTTTACATTTTGTACTAGTTGTATTCCACCTTCTGCTTTCCTCATATATACATATATATTCCAAACTGGTTTTCCCCGGGGGGGTTTATCCAGGGTCACGTTGACCAAAAATACCAGTGTACAAAAATGCATGTGTTAGTCTTTTAGATCTGCTTATTTTCAGCTGTAAAGATCTTCAGGTGTGTTGTTTTTATTTTGGTATGCATGTGCTAACTTCTGGTTACTAAAACTACATGCTAGAGCACCTAAAATTGCAAATACAACCATAACAAATCAGCAAGAAGTTCTTGGACTGTTGGCTTTCCTAAAACAGCAGCAAACACTTTACATAACAATTGAAACTTAGAGCCTAACTGTGGTCAAAGCCAGACCCAGTAGGAAAGCTTGATAGGACCTGAAAATCTTCATGGTATCTGAGTTGAGGTGGCTGAAATTTTGAGCAGTTGGGACAGCATTTTGTTGGCTGTCATATACATCTTCTTGGCAGAATTTTTGTGGACAGCCATTGATTCATTCAGTGGTTGTTAGAGGGCAGATTTTTGCAGAGGATGGTTGGGCAGTTTTTGACACTTGTCATCAGTCTCTTTTCACACCTACGCAGTAGGAGTGAGGCTGATTTGACTCGACCTCTTTTCACACCTATTTTGTTAGGAGTGAGGTCAGATTAGACTTGTCTCTTTTCACACCTGTGTTGACAGGAGTGAGACAGTGTTTTCCTTGGCAGTGTGAGCATCAGTTGGGGATTGCAGTTTGGCAGACATGTCAGCATCTCAGATGTGAGTTAAGGACAGGCTAGCAGGGGCTAGCAATTGGTCGCCTTGGAAGGCGAGGATGGTCTTCGTCTTAGAGGACCTCGAGCTATGGGACATAGTCGATCCCCCCATTCTTGTCACTGCTCCCGTCTTGGTGGCAGAGTTCAGGAAAAAGAACAACAAGGCGAAGAGGACCATTTGTGACGCAGTTCGTGACCATATCATACCCTATTTGATGGGTAAGACTTGTTCATATGAGATGTGGGCATCTCTATGCAAGTTGTATGAAAGCTCCAATGAGAACCGTATCATGGTTCTTCATGACCGACTTCGGGGCATTCGCATGCTCAAGGATGAGTCGGTAACTTCATTCCTTGGTTGTTACACTCAGATCAGAGACGAGTTGGCAGCCGTCAAAGAGATTGTGAACCCTAACTCTTTGGTGAGGCAAGCTATGAATAGCTTCACCAAACCGTGGGGTCCATTTGTACAGGGCATTGTTGCCCGAGAGGTCATGCCTACATGGGAGAGGATGTGGGATGACTTCGTTTAGGACAAGATTAGGCTTGCAGCCGAGGCTTCTGGACAGTGGTAGCAGCAGATTGGTCAGGGTCAGGAGGATCTTGCTCTTTGGACAAAGAGCAAGAAGAAGGCCGGTCGTGGGGGTCGGCAGGGTCCCAAGTTTGAGGCCCCACCACAGGGGAGTGGAGGAGAAGAGAGAAACAGTGGTCAAGGCAGTGGTTAGAGAAGAGATATGAGCAAAGTGAAGTGATTTGTTTGTAAGAAGTTTGTGCACTATGTTGGACAGTGCCCAAACAGGAGGAAGAAGAAGAAGGGTGGTACCGCAGCTATAGCAGAGGAGGCAGATTTTCAGACACAGTTTCAGAGAGAGTGTGTTTTTCTCGTATGTTGCACTTCAGTTGAGACGACACCCAGTATCTGGTATATTGACAGTGGGGCTTCAAGCCATATGACTGGACTTCGAGAGCATTTTTCTGATCTCAGAGACATCGAGGTCAAGATAGAGATTTCTCTTGGAGATGATAGATTGGTCAAAGTTGCTAGGATTGGCACAGTTACCTTTCGGAGAGATGGCTTGCCACCTATATCGTTCACGGACGTTCTTTATGTCCCTGGGATGAAGAAGAATTTGATTTCAGTTTCCACCCTCCAGGATAGAGGTCTTGAGGTAACATTCAGAGGCACCGAGATACTCATTCATCCTCGAGGGTCTTCAGTTGCCTCAGGACAGGTGATTGGAGTGAGGGATGGGAAACTGTTCAGATTGTTTTTTCAGCCACTTCATGCATTGGCAGCGTTTAGCGGCAACAACAGACAGTTATGTGAGTTATGGCATTGCAAGATGGCCCACCTACATCATGGGGCTCTTGGAGGACTGAGAGAGGTTGTGACCGGAGTGCCACAGATCAGCATAGAGCATCAAGATGTTTGTAGAGGGTGTGCGCTTGGTAAGTTTACCAAGGCATCGTTTCCCAACAGTGACACCAGGTCAGTTGGGACACTGGATTTAGTACACACGGACGTGTGTGGGCCCATGACTCGGAGGTCCTTGAGTGGTTGTGAGTACTATCTCACATTTATTGATGAACCCCTCTCCTAAAAGTATAACCCTGGATTCTTGGTCGATGCTGCATGTGAGGCTCCACGCAGCCTATATATATGAGCATCCCCGGGTCAGGCCCTCAGCTAGCTAGACCCTACAGTCCACTTCCAGAGAACGCTCGGACATATAAGTGGCACCAATCCAAAAAGTGCTCTATCCACCTTTATTTCGGCATTGCCTGTTGTTCTTCTAAGGTATGCTCCGGCATTAGGTAGGATATATGCGATGCCCAGGCATTGAGAGGGAAGGACGCTAACAACTGTTCCCTCGAATTAATGGAAGCATCAATCATGAAACACCTCCTCCTTCCACTAGTTGACTTATCCACCCGCAAGACCTCACTTAGTCCGTACCTATGCGTCACTCAAGCACCGTACCACTTCGAACCAAAAGCAATATCACAAACGCACATCCTAACCGCAGGAATCAAGCGCTCTCTCCTACTCGAGGAAGACTTGGATCTATTTCCTGAAGGCCAAGACTGAGGTCTTCACACAGTTCCAAGAGTTCAGAGCTCTTGTGGAGAACCAATCAAGAAAGAGGATCAAAGTCTTGCGGTCGGATAACGGAGGAGAGTATTCCTCGAGACAGATTGTAGACTTTTGTGCCCAGCATGGCATTAGAAGACAAATGACCGTACCCTACAACCCACAGCAAAACAGGGTTGTCGAGAGGAAGAACCGGGCTATTACCGGGGCAACAAGATCCATGTTGCATGATCATAGTTTGCCTTTGTACTTATGGGCAGAGGCATGTGCTACTGCAGTTTACCTGCAGAACAGGAGCCCCCACGGGATATTGGGGAAGATGACTCCTAAGGAGGCCTTCACTAGTAGGAGGCTCGATGTCGAGCACATCAGGATCTTTGGGTGCTTGACTTTCTCTCATGGCCCCTCGGAGAGGAGGACAAAGCTAGACCCCACAGCCCAGCAGGGGATTCTAGTTGGATACTCAGAGGTGGCCAATACTCAATTTGCAACAAACCTCCTCAAGTTGCAAACTCTCACTGCCTAGAAAAATAATTTGAGCAAGACGTTTTAGAATGATAAATGGAATTCATCTTAGTGGAGTTGTAAGAATGATGGGAAAGACCTTTGTGGGAAATTATATGAAACCTCTTTGATCTAGAGCAAAAGAGATAGTCAAAGTCATCGGCCCCCTTGTTCTAGTCTTGTGAAAAGCAGAAGGGGATAAACCCACCATGGGCTATATTTAAGAGGCAATGGATCAAGCCAAAGAATGGATAAAGGAAGCATACAAAGATTAAAAAACAAAAGTATATCCCTAATTGGCAGATCATTGATAAGTGATGGAACAAGCAACTCCTTCGGACGACTCCTGCAACTAGGTATTATTTGAACCCAAGCTACTAGTACACACAACTTTGAAGCAGATGAGGAGATGAAAGATGAAATGTATGAATGCATAGAGTGCATGGTCCCCTGTCCAAGAGATTGGGATGTTATACACACTAAGCTCCTAGATTACAATGAAAATAAAGATGCATTTGGCAAAGCCTTTGCTATTCAAAGCATAACCAAGGAACACCCAAGACAACAATTTCAAAGTTTTTAAGTTATGTTATTCATCATTCTAGAACCTAGACAATGAAAAATTATAGTCAGATTTTCTAACTTTGTCTTTGACTCTTACCACAGCCTACTGGTCGAGGTAATTTGATTCCTAGTGCCCTGAGTTGCAAAGGCTTGTAATGCAAATCTTGAGCCAAACACATAGCGCCTTAGGGTGTGAGCACTAGTTGTTGATGTATTATCATCGGACGAGTACTTCCACATAGGCTCGGTGTCTAGCATGTGGAAGTCGTCCTTGTAACCTCTCAGAAAACCTTAGGAGTTCACTTTATGTGTAATTATTAAAGTGAATGCGCTTTTAGATTAATTAAGTTAAATGCCTAATTTTTGGCATTAGTAACTTAAGTGAAGAGTTGATTAAGTCCTAGCCGTCAGATCTAAAGTGAAGGTCAGATTAGATCTCAGCCTTTGATGGTACACAAAGAGTAAGTAAGCACTCAGGTGTGCAGGCGTGAGGGCTGAGAAAAGGCAGCAAGGAGATAGCACCCAGGAGGGCTAGGCTATTGTTGTAGTGTATTCCTCAGAAGGGCCATTATCCCGGGACGGGAGCCCCAATTTTATAGCAATAAAATCATCACAGATCTGGTTTTCCCACAAGGGTTTTTCCAGGAATTATTTACCAGAAATATCTTGTGCAAATGTGATTGGTTTATGTTTTAATGCTTCCGCTAATTTATTGTTGAGTAACCTAGCTGTGATATTATTCAATAAAATTTGTTTTTGCTTGGAATTAATACCCTGGTGCTAGGTTAAGGAAAAATCAACATGGTATCAGAACCAAGAATCTGAGGAAACCAATTTCCAAAGGTGAAATCGTTATTTTTGCA
>ML839572.1:8352-30529 GCA_009831015.1 Picea engelmannii | reverse complement strand
GGGGGGGGAAATTGCAGACTGAAGCTGCGGGGTAAAAATTTAAAAAAAAAAGGTGAGACCGTGAGTTGATCGGGTTAATTAAGCAATCGAGGACCACGTTGAGATCGGACTGTTGGAGTGAAAGAATCAACGGTTAGGAAGGGTCGTCGGTGGAGCTGAGGTACCAGACAGTTCAGAGATTCTACCGCCAAGAAATTCGCATGGGAACAACAGAGGTCGGTCTAAGTAAAAGGACGTGTGTGAAGTGGTCAACGTGAAATCCGTGCAGGTTGAGTGGAGTCAGCAAAGATCGTTGGTGGGGATGGCAAGCTCGGTGGTTGTTGAAGCCATCATGCATGAATCAGGCGCGTGAGGGCTATGGGAGGCGGTCGTCATTTGTTGCAGCTGCCGAAATTAGAGAAGGTCACTACAATAGATCCAACAGATTGAGGATAGACAGCAGAGGCAGATCGTGGGTTGGTTGCACAATAGGGTCGACCTCAATAACTCAAAATATAATTAATAATTACAATATTAATTATCGTTTAAATTAATTATATTTCAATTTATGGTGGGGCCGACCTCTACCCTTTACATCACAATTAGGGTTACAGGTAAGTCTGACTATTAGACAATATAGCACGGGATCTCACACACCCACTAGTGTTCAGCCACTAGGGGCACGTCCACATGTGCTCAGCCACAGGGACATCCAAGTCAATAGATCTCTATCTCACTGCGTCTCACAGGAGAATCATCTGGAGTATAACATCATCTCAACTCTCTACATAGAGGAGAACAGTAAACACATCACATGGGCTCCTTCACCCCTCACAGGGGTACACATTGTTTCATCTCAAACGATACACCCATCTCATGGGAATCTTCCCTTCTCATGGGCACACATCATTTCATCTTCGTCTCAGAGAGAACGACACACCCAGCTCATGGGCATCTTCCCTACACAGGGGCACACAACGTTCCATCTTCGTCTCAGAGAGAGACTACACACCGATCTCATGGGCACAGTCAACTCATGGGCTTCCTCACCCCACAAAGGGGCACAAAGCATTCCATCTCCGTCTCAGAGAGGAACAACACACCCATCTCATGGGCACACCCAACTCATGGGCTCTCTCACAGGCTAACTCACTCAGTCTGTGTCCTGGAGGATGTCTCACGCAATTGTAATCATCAACAAGTTGCCTAGGACTTTATCATTAGGGAAGTCCTTTCATCAAGTGTTTTTTTCCTCGGGTAATTGATTTGGCCTCACCACCCATTTTAATTACCCTTGAGTTTTTCACTCCCAATACTCCTCCAAAGTGGTGAAAGGCGTTTTAATGATCGAGCCCAATGGGTGACTAGGGTCTAGGAATATTGTAAATGATCATGCTAGACATCTCCTAGAGTCTTGCAGAATTTTGTCGAGTCGAAGTAGGTTTTTTATTTTTCTTTAAATTACCCAATTAAGGTAATTTTAGTTAATTTTGATGTAAAAATGTAAAAACTAGGTCCTTGGGGATTTTGATAGGGGTGTGAGTACTCAAAAGAAATGGAATGAGACCCCCCTTGGACCAAGTTTCAGCTCAATTGGATAAGTTTTGCTAGGCCATTGTCCATGAGGAGTCCAAGTCGGCAATTTAATTGCTTTAATTGGACTAAGTAAAAATGCCAATTTTTGTAAAATGAACAAAAAGGTTAGAGAAAGAGTGGGAGATGATGCCTAACCCTTTTCCTAAGTTAGAAAACCACTTTTCTAACTTAAATTCACCCCCCACACCTAGCCACTACCACAACATGTCATCCCCCCTAGGGAAGTTGCACCCCCCTTGGTGAGGAACCTGTCCCAACTCAAAAATTAAAGGGAAAACACCCCCCTAAGCCTAAGTGGGCCCTCCTAATACTCTAGTTAGATGATTTGATGGGCTAAAAGGTGTTTCCCCCTCTCATCCACTCAACCGTCAAACCCTAAAGCATACCAAAACCCTAAAAGTGCGCCCTCATTGAGATGCTCACCCTCTCTTGCTTGATTGCCACTTGGAGATCATCCAAGAGGGGTCTCTCTTGGCTCCCAAGTATAAAACAAAGCCCACCCCTCTTCATTTCACACATCTATTCTCAGTGTACTGTTACTATGCCCAAATCTCTCCCACTCCTCTCTCTTTCTTAAAATAATCTTCATCATCTTAAAATACTTCTGCTTAAAATCTCTAAAGCCTCTTTGTAGATGTGTTGATGATGATCTTGATATGTTGATGAATGTGACGATAATGCTTCGATCTCCTTGTATCCTGCACATACACTTAAAAGTAGTTAGCTTGCTCATTGTATCCTAGCATTCTCTATTTGTAAACCTTGTATCTAATATTCATTGGATTTTTATTCTTTTGTAAGTATCTTGTAATCATATTTGTCACGAAACACCCTAACATCTAGTTGACCCCTTGCCCAATCTTAGGCACTAGTCTTAGTTGCCCTAAGAAAAGACTTGCTTGACATACTAACCCTTGCATCTTGCATTCTTGCTTTAGCATCTTAGGGTAGATCCCCTCTAACCTTAAGAAATTAAAATCAACTCCTAGAACCTAACCTTAAAACTTATCTAGAAACTAGGGACTACCCCTTGTTGACCGCCTCTTCAACTAGGGGGTCAACTCCATATACCATGAAGATGTGCATCAACAAATGCAAACATGTCGAAGACTAATTGGTTCTACAGGGCATTTTTTTGCTCCAGCACACAGTCTTGTAAGTGGGATTACCGCACCCCTGCGTGGGTTTATAATGTAATAGGTCTACATAGAACATGTTAGGTCAATTGCCTTAGGGTTTCTTCATTACGAGAGTTCCTTTTGCTGAGTGTTTTTTATCCTCGAGAGGTTAATGTGGCCTAACCAACCGGGTTAATCTCCCTTGAGTTTTTCACTCCCACCCAATAAATCCTCCAAAGTGGTGAAAGGCATTCTAATGAAGTCATTCCTAGGTAGTTATTGTTTAGGAATGTTGTAAATGACCATGTAAGACAGCACGCGAAATTTCGCGGAATTCCGTCAAGTCTAGCTAGGTTTTTTTTAAGGTTTCGAATTAATTAATTATGGATATTTGATGTAAAACTTAGGTCCTGGGATTTGTAATAGGGGTATTTGTACTCAAAAGAAAGCTAATGAGACCCCCTGCACCCGTGGACCAAGTTTCAATTCAGTCGGACAAGTTTTGCTAGGTTGTTTGTCCACTTAGGAGATTTTTGGAAAAATGGTGGTTTTAATTGCCAAACCCAGGACATGGGCAAATGTCAATTTTGTAATAATGAGTCAAATCAGGTGAAATAAGTGGCAAATAGTGATGAGAGGGACCCCACCATATCTTTCCTACCCTTTTCCTACCCTTTTAAACCCCCATTTAATTAAAATTAATTTTTACTTTATTTCCCACTTAAAGCTTATGTCCCCCTTATGAGGAGTACGTCCCCCTTTCATTTATGTTTTGAAACTCACTTTTAATTTAAGAGTGGGTCCCTCCTTTCTTACTTACGCCCCTCCCCTCCACATCATCCAAAACATGTGGACTCTCACCCTTTCCTTACCTCACGCACTCCTCCCACATCCTCACGCCTTCCCTTTTAGGAGCTTACATTCCCCCTTCCAACGTCAAAGTTTGGAAACTCTTTTGAGTGGAACGTGGGACCCTTCTCCCACTCATACGACCTACCCCCACCACTCGCTTGCCTTTAAGGAGTGTGGACTCCACTCCATCAACACATGCCCTCCACACTCTCTTGCAATCCTCACGCATTGCCTCTCCTCCCTTCCACTCATATGCTTTACTCCCTCCACGTCCCTCACACCTCATGCTTTCCCTCACGTCTTTCCCTTCAACTCACGCTTTCCAGTCAAGCTACCTCACACTTGCCTAATTTAAACATACGTTTTCCTAAATGGGACTTACGCTTTCTCTCTTGAATAAAGTAGAGAAAGCACTCATGAGAATGGGAAACATCACGTTGAAGGGGAAACTCCCTTTGCAAGCTTGTACGTGGGCCTCTCTTCAACCTATACACTCCTCTCAAATGAACACCTCAACCTTCCAACTCTTTTACATGCCATCTCCCCTCACCCTAAAAGTCTATCATCTCATTGGTGGCTTTTCTCATTGAGTTGTCTTCACCTTTGGATCTTTGACACTTGTTGAAGATCCAAGAGGGGTCTCCTTAGCTTCTCAAGCTATTTAAGAGACCTCTCACTCCCTCATTCCACACCTTGCATTATTGCACTGTTATAACTTATGCTACCATTTTCTCACTATCTTATTCTCTTCCTCTCTCATCATTATTGTCACCTTTTTGCATTGGTGTGGCTCTTGAAGAACTTGTAGCAATTTTTTGCTACAACTTCTTCCATTTGGATAATAAAGGAAATGCTTTGGAGGATACACGGATCTCAAGAATAGTCTGGGCTCGTTATATGCATATGAGGTGAAATCGTTTTGTTTTAAATATTTGTGTGATTATAGGTAGATTGTTGGGTAAAGTAGTTTACTTAACTAAGTTTAGTGATTGTATAATTGTTAACTTATTTCATCTGCATTTACTAATGACTGAAAATAGTTTTGATTATTAATATATGTCATCGTTACCTATCTTCGTCTCACATTTTGTTTAAGCTTTGCAGGACACTTCAAGGAGAGGATATTGGGATAAGTCCAAGCACGGATTTACCCTTACTTCTCTCTTACACTCCAAATTATTTCTGATATTGTTCACCTTCTCTCATTCATTTTGGTAGCTAACATGCTTAGATAGGTCACCTAAAATCGTATAATTTTCTGGTTTACATATGTAAGAAATTTCTGCCTAAAAACAGAAATTTCGTTGACTTTTTGAGTGTGTTGCAGCTCAAATCAGCAAGCAATAGCTTGCTGATTTTTGCAGGTTCTTACCAGGACAAGAGGGCATGCTGCCCAAATCACATGCACAACACACCCTCCAAACAACTCCTCTCACTGGGTAACGTTTTCTTCTTCCCGATCTACCTTAAAATACTATAAACGCAAGCCCGAAGGAGTTGTACCCAAGCGGCTTGCTCTCCTTTCAGTCTTTACATTGCAAACTTAGCTAGATTAGTCGTGATTTCTACATGCATGCTTAACTTAAAATAATCTAGAGTAGATCTCATAACACATGCTAGCTTAGAGCCCGTGGTGGCTTAGATTAGATCATTATTTTTTGTTGCATGCAAGTTTCAGTTTATCTAATCTTTATATTACACATGCGCATGCTAACACTGGTTTCATAAAGGCATAAAGTAATCATCTTTTACAATTCCGCAAGTTACTTTCAGTTCTTACACTTCAAATGTGCAATCTAATAAACTAAGAACTCAATCATTAAATCCGGTTTGGGTCCCCAAGGCTTTTTCCGAAAACCAAAATTTAACTTGCAATCCATTGTCTAAAGGCTTCAGCCTTCTTATCTTTCATTTTTCAGTATTTTGGCAATCTCTTGTTGAGCAAGCTACAAGCACTCAATCACATTTCACAATATTTAGCTCATAGGTCTAAAACTTATTAATTAGACTTAATAGGACACCTTAACTCACCATCTTCGCCACTTAAAAACTGGGGTTTTGAGGAAAGCCACGAAAAGTTTTCCGGAGTACTCAGCCTTAGGGTTGACCTGTGAAGCTAGGGTAGGCCTCGTTGCCTCACTTCTTGAGCATCTAGCAACCACTTGGTAATAGGGGGAAGAGAGTTTTGGGTTGACATCTAGATAGGGCTAAAATTAATCTCACGCTTAATCACTTAATTTAATCTTCAAACTACAGCATCGGCAATTTAGTTACACACTTGCAAGCTCACTGATCTCACTGTCTTCCAATTTACATTTATACGCAAGTTGTCACTCATGTGTTGTAGAATTATTGCTTAAGTGGTTATATCTCTTCATTTAGAGCAATTTACTTTCAAAGCTTTCATCTTTTTCTGTTCCTGTATCTGTGGTGTGATCCTTCAAGAAGTGCGCATCCACCTGGAGGCATTCTCTTGAATGGGTCTTGAGTGTTTTGTGTCTCTTGGCCATTGAAAAGCAGTCCAACGGAACTCTATCTGTTGTGAGCATGCTTGGCTTCATGTGTTGATGATTGCTTTATCTTGAGTATCTCTAATTCCTGCACATGCAAGTAAACGTGTTAGTATATTGTGTATCTTGTATTTAGCTTAGTCTTAATCTGTACATCTTAAACATTCTTTTGTATATCTTGTATCCAGTCTAAGGTAGCTTTGTATCTGATTTATTTTTTGTGTCTAGTTGTATCTATCTTGTCGTAATCTAGTAATACTTTGTAACTTGTAAATTATCTTGTACCGAACACCCCCTTAACTTAGTTGACCCCATTGCCCAATCTGAGGCACTAGTCTTAGTTGCCCTAGGAAAAGGTCTGACTCTCATACTTAGATAGTTGCATCTTGCATTTGTTGAGTGACATCTTAGGCTAGATTCCCCCTGACCTTTTAACCAATTAAAACCAACTCCTAGAACATTAAAATTCTTAATCTCATCTAGTAACTAGGGTCTACCCCCCTTGGCTTCCCTAGGAGTTAGCCTAGACGGAAGAGATTCAAGTCAAAGTGACAGCGTGGACTTTGAACCTAGGCATTGTGCCTCCGAGGACACACTAAGTGAGCAGGACTTGGCTCACGTTTGCAAGTGTGTATAAGGATGGCAACACCCCCCTTGGCTTCCCTAGGAGTGAGCCTAGACAGAAGAGGTTCAAGTCAAAGTGACAGCGTGGGCTTTGAACCTAGGCATTGTGTCTCCAAGGACACACTAAGTGAGCAGGACTTAGCTCACGTTTGCAAGTGTGTATAAGGACGGCAACATCTTTGGCGCCGTTTCCGGCGATAAGTCATTTATCCCTGGTCAAAACGACTTTAACTTGATTCTTTAAGAACTAAATAATAAAAAAATTCGGCCTTAAAATTCTTTGAACCTGTGATTGGTTAGCTTTGTGTGATTCCTTTCCAAGTGGCGACTCCATTGAAAAAATCTAGCAAGTATACTACTAGGAGCACTTCACAAGGAGTGGTTTATTCTTTTCCCGAACCCGAAAAGATTTATAGGAGGAGACTAAATCACCTTGCTACTAGGAGACTACTTGAAAGTCTTGGGGAAGAAGCACTCACTGATATCCAATTCTTGTTCCAAACTAATAATCAACCAACTGTTAATAATCCCACTAATACTCCTAACGCTATAATGAGTACCTTTATGAGTCATTTGAACTTTGCAGCAATCCAAGGTGCTCCTCACGATGTTCCCAAGAAAGCCATTGATAAATTGCCTATCTTCCATGGGAACAATGTTATCACTGCCAACTCTCACATCTCAAGTTTTCATAGGTGTGTGGATAAGTATTGTAGAGGTCATAAGGAAGAAGATGTAAAGATGACCTTGTTTGTATATTCAATAGAAGGGGATGTTGCCGAATGGTTTGAAGATTTTTCTGCAAACAAGTTTAACATCGTTAATGCAATTATTGATGAGTTTAAGAAGAGATGGGGTGATAAGAAAGAACACAGGTTTCAGCTTGCTGCACTTACCACAAGCCATAAAAAGGAAAATGAAATTGTGCTAGAATTTAACACTAAGTTTAATAGCTTGGTGAAAAGCCTTCACAATGATGTCAAGCCTTCCAATCTTGCAATCCTAATTTACTATATCGAGGCTTTTGAAGGTGAGATGAGGTATGCCTTAAGGGATAAGGACCCTCAAACTTTGGGAGCAGCCCAAGAAACAACTGAGAGGATTGAACGAAATATGCTTGAAGCTAGGAAGTCCAACATTCCTGGTTTCACAAGAGGTTCTTCTTCAAAGGTTAATGAAGAAAAGAAGAAGAAGGATGAGGGTCAAGAGTCATCCAGTGATGGGATTAAAGAATTGACTCAATTAATTAAACAGATGGAAGTAAACCATACCAATCTGATTAATGCATTGCAGGATAGATTAATCACTATGGAGAGGTCCCAAAGTAATAGACAACAACATAAGTCAAATGATAAGTGGCCAAGAAGACCTCCCCAGAATGATCAAAGGCCACCTAACCCTTTTGAAGCCACCAACTTGGTAGATCAACGCTCTATACCTTATTGTAGGCCTTGTGGTGAGTTTCATGAGGAGTCCACTTGTTTAGTTTTCCTTGAAGAATGTGATAATGCTTATGGAAACCAAGGAAATGAACAAATCAATATGTGTGGTGGATGGCATGATTGGATGGATTTTGAGGATCGTGGAAATAATGGAAACTTCATGAATAATGATGTTGATAAAGCAACAGAGAAGTACGGGCCCAAGCCCACACCCCAACAGGTTGTAGAAATGGCTAAGTATAGAGGCATTACATAACAAAGGAATGGAAATAAAAGTCAAGATAAAGGTCAAACTAGTGCTCCCAAGGTATCTCCTCCTAAGTCTAATGTGCCTATTAATGTGGACTTAAATATTGACTTACGTGGTTGGTTGAGTAATGTGAAAATGTTAGTGCCAGTATCAGAGATTATGAAGATCCCTTCACAAAGGGAGAAATTACTTAAAGCCATTGATGATCCTCCTAAGATTTATGTTGAGAAACAACCAGCCATAGCTTACCAGGACGCACCAGTGATTCTACAGAATTGGGATAGGGTAAATGAGAAGAATTTACCCTTCTACCTTTCTTTACTTGTAAATGATAAGATGTTACACAATTGCATGCTAGATTCAGGAGCAACCTCAAATGTTATGACTAAGAAGGTGATGCAACAATTGAACTTGAGAATTTCTATACCTTACCATAACATTTGTGCCATGGACAGTAAAACGATTGAAGTGCATGGATTGATTAAGGGTTTGCAAGTACACTTAGCAGCATTTCTGGATATTATGTTTGAAATGGACATTGTGGTAATTGATGTTCCAGATGCTTGGGGAATGTTGTTGAACAGAAAGGCAACAGCAGATTTAGGTGGTAACTTACAGATGGATTTATCTTATGCCACCCTACCTACCCCAGATGGGAACACTTTCAAGTTAAATAGGGAGGTGTTTAGAAGGTATCATGTGGAAGATCCTAAGAATCCCAAGAATGAATTAAAGTGGACTGATGAGGGTCTTGGCAACTATGCCATCTTGTCTAACTCCATTGTGCCCTTAGAAGATAAAGTTAAAGATGATGAAGTTGACAAAGTATGGTACATGAATTTTGATAGTGCTTTTTCTAGAACGGGAAAAGGTGTCGGGATTACACTTCAAGTTCCAAATGGTAAAATTTTGAGGTTTTCTTATAGATTGGAGTTTGATGCAACTAATAATGTGGCCAAGTATGAAGCTTTGCTCCTTGGTTTAGAACTTTGCAAAGATAGAGGTATCAAATGTCTAAACATCAAAGGGGATTCAGACTTGGTTATACAGCAGTTAAAAGGCAAATTTTCTTGTAAGTTTGAAAGATTGAAGGGATATAGGAATACAATTTGGGATTTAATGAATGACCTTGATGCCATGAACCTAATTGTTATTCCTAGAGAATAGAATTCACAGGCAGATGAAATAGTAGTTGCAGCTTCCACACTTCAGCTTCCAGACAAATTGATTAATGAGAACATTTCAGTTGAGGTGATCTTTAGACCATCAGTGCCTAATAATGTAGACCATTGCCAGGTGTTTGATGATGACAAACAAACATGAAGAGCAGGATTGACTTTAGCATGGCCCTGGAGGGCCCACCTTTTCTTTCTTCCAGCATCTTTATCTTGTCAGCAGCAGCAACATCCATCACCATCGACTTGGTCTTGTGTTAGAGATGGTTCGTGTTCCATGAGGTAATTAGTCCAAGTACCATGGTATGTGTCACTTTGATCATCAAAACCCTTGAATATGTGCATCTGATTCCTTTTATTTTCTAACAAATGCTTGGATCTTACACTTGCCCACTTGACCATGTTTGGGGGGATTCACAGGGTGCCCTAGCAAGCCTGTGTCTATAGGTTTTGGTTTGCCACTAAGGGGATTTCTGAAAATCCATCGTCCGCTCCTATCACAGCACCACTGTTCCATCTTGTTTCTTGTTCACTTATCCCATTCCACTTGTCTGGGCACTGGGTTGACCTATTTTCAGGACTGCACCTTATCTCGTGGGAAGAAGGGGCTAAAGGCCCAGAATGTAAAAGCAAGTTGGTAAAAGATAAAAGCCTAAGAATAAAACCTCAAGATGCTTCGCCCAAGGATCCCCGAGAAAGCAATAAAATGCTTCTCGGCAAGAAATAAGAGGGACCCAGAAAAATAATAAAACAAGACCTAACCAGAAGATAGGGGGTCTCATCACGAGCCAGCCTATTAGGTCCATGGGTACCTAGCAGTATGACATTGCCACCAGCTAGTTACCACGCCAGGGTAGTGACTCTTGGTTGCATGGCCAAGGGAAAGGGGGTCTCATCATGAGCCAGCCTTCTCATTTCTGTGAAAGTACTTGTGGGTAACATTTTCACCACTGGTCACCACGCCAAGGCAGTGTCCCCTGATTAGTTCTTGAACAAAAAGGCAATAAAGAATAAAAGGCAAGAATGGGTTTGGAAAAATTGCATCCAGGACAGGTACAGCTCGCCTTCTACAAAGGCACCCACGGGTAACGTTTCTTGCATCTTTGGCCCTCATTGCACCCAGATCCTTGGACTTCCCCTGACCACATCACCCACTTACATGGTTTGGATGAGGTCTCTTCTGGAAACTTTCCTTTTCCAGTGAACACTAGCCCAATAGGACGCCTTGTCCTTTTCTCCAAACTTGTATTGCAGGCTTGTGTAATGTCTTTGAGATTTTAACTGATGTATTAGGGATTTTATGCACATGTTTGATAATATTGATGATGAGATGGGATTGATATTGTTATGATCCCTGTGACTGATGAGCCCATGGAGGGCGTAGCTGTTGATGTGCAGGATCATGCCCGATGGACAAGTACCATTTTGGACCGGTACACATGGGGAGATGTGTTAGAATATAATGGATGTGCTCGTTTTACCATTAACAATATCACTATTGTCACCCAACCATAGGCCGAAGCCACCCTCCGAGCACCTTAACCTTGACAGAGAATCACTCTGGAAGCAAACCCTAGGCTAGATAGCCAAACAAAGGGTAGCGCACCTTTCCCCAAGGATAGCGCACCAACAAGAGTTGATCAGATAGTCCAAACCCTAACCAAGAGATGGTCCAAGCCAAACATGATCTGCTAGCTGCAATGGCAGTTGTAATGTCCCCATTTTGGGACATTATAACATTACAACATTTCAGAGTGTTATGCCTGCCCGAGTAGCTAGATAGGGGTGACAGAGAGTTCGGGAGATATTGAGGGGTTTATTTGGGCCCAACTTGTATCGTTCATCATCAAGATCCATTCCGCACAGCTGGGCTTTCGTTTCGTTGCATTCCGACGATTTCCGTAATTTTGAGTTATTATGGGTCATATCTTAATTAAATTCACTAAGAAGGTCATAATGGACATATTACTTGGAGAAACATCTTAGTGTAATAGCTCATCGGAATCGGAAGGAAGAGTATTACAGGATAAGATGATGAGAAGTGACTTTCAGTGGTCGGAGAAGCCATCAGGATGGATAAATCACTTTTTACAGGCAAAATGGTTAATTAATTAATTAATTAAATAAATAATAAAGTGATATAATCAAGGAATAATAAAATAAAGTAAAAGTCACTTGGAGGGAAAAGGTCAACAACGAATTAGGGTTTCGGGAAGCTATAAAGGAAGGGGAAAGCAACCTAATTCATTATGCATTGTTATGATTTGATGTTGAGAGTTCCGAGAGGAGGAGAGTCGACCTTACTGTTTTGTGGATTTCTGGAGGAAACCACCACCATTGATCGGTTTCGGTGTTGAGAGACACACCCTAGCCCATCGGAGATACCATCCTGGTATTTCACCGTTCATTTCAGGAGTATTCATTGTGGAGGGCGCAGCTCAGTCAAGGAGGGCGCAAGCTATTTTGAGGATTCGAAGATCTGCAATAGACCTGTGTCCCGATTGCAGATTCGTTTCGACCCAGTAGAGATCCAGCCAGGGCGCTTCCATTGAGCCATCTATCATCAGATTCCGACGGTGGAATCTTGCAGATCGATTCATCCATCTATTCAGGGCGCAGTCATTCCGGACATACATTTGGCGTTGCATGCAGATGTTCCAGGGCAGATCCGGACAAACCCTTCCGACCCATTTCATCATTTGACGAGACGATCGTTTCGAGCCATATAGCAGCAGATTCCGACGATGGAATCTTTTGGGACGCATTTAGTGTCCCAGGAGGGGCGCAAACCCCCCAGGGGTCCAGATCCAGTGCCGTAGAGGTCCGATCCGAGTTCCGACAGACATCCATCCCAGTATAGAGACCAGTGTGCATCTATTGGAGCAGTTTCGAGCACATTCTGACGGTGGGTTCTTCAGGACGAGTTTTCCAGCTGGTAGCGGTTACCGTATTTCGCCGGAATCGCACATTTTTGCCGATCTATCCGTGCATGCATCAGATCTGCTATCTTCTTATGATCACGGGTATTTTTGTTATTCGATTGTATTCCAGTACAGATCCAGGAGATTTGACTAACGTCTAGATTCTATTTTTCCAGTAGGCTATTATATTTCCATGCTTGAACCGTTATTATTCATGATATTGAGCAGTTGACATTCTATACTCTTGCATGCACTCTTATATGCTTGTTAAACATTAAATATGCAACATGCACATGTAATAACCCACATGCACCTGCAATAACCAACATGCAACCACAATAACCGAAGAACATCTCAAACACACGGCTAAAACGCATCCAGAAACCCCCCGTGTATCAGATCTACACGCCAGAGCATTAGAACAATAGCGAATATCTTGATCAGCCGGATCAGGGATACTTCAGTAGCTCTCCTCCAAACTTGCACACAAAACTGGGCACTGCAGTGTGCACAAGTGCTGCTCTGGAATTCTAAGACTGCCTGGGCCAACTTCTCATTCTGAGTATCTGTCTATTCAGTATATATTATTTCTTCTGGCCGACTTCTTCTCTTGGAGGCTAATAACCTAATACAAGTTATCCTTTTGAGTCGACATGTCTTCTAGGGTTATTAGCCAACTCATTAGGGTTTCTTCTTGCTTCCTAAAGTATTCTATTCTCGTCAGGTTTACACGTGGAGGTAAATACCTCCCACAGCTACCATAATATCAACAAGATGATTAGTTCGGACCTGCATGGGGCTAAAGAGCCCATCAGATGGATGCAGGGACCCCATCAGGGGACTGAGACAGGACAGAGATGGATCAGGGGCTTTGCATCGAAGAAGAGGAGGATGTTCCACTAGAGGCACCCTGGCAGAGCTTGACCTAGGGGGATTGGCCCTTTTTCAGTGGAACATTGGCCTTTGAAGGCTTAGGACGTCACCCATGATGACCATGACATCATCCAGCCTTATGGACGTCTTGGGAGGCAGAATGGACAGTATTGGCACGTGTGGCAAGTTGGATAAGCCTGAGGAGGGATAACATTTTGCTCCAGGATGCTCCATTTGCCCTAGAAGGGGCCAACGTCTCCCTTAGAGGGGCTTGATGTCTCTTTTTAGCTTGATTAGGATTTTAATTTGACATTTTAATGTAAAAACAATATGATTTAGTACTTTTCCCTTGTTGTCCTTTTTCATGACCTAAAATGTAAAATTAGGTCATGGTACTGTATAAATGAAGGATTTTTACCTTCATTTTTTCATCATCTCACACTCACTCATTAGTGAGGTCTGAAATTTGCGCTATACTTCGGTTATTTGGCTGAAATTGTGAGGCGCACTTGTTGAAGGAAGACTTTCTTGGCATATTTTGGCATTTCTCTTAATGGAAGGTGTTACAACTAGGGTTTGCTCTGCTTTTTCTTGGTGATATGTAAGTATTTTTCTACAAAACTTCTTGATTGAATGGTTGCAATACTTATTTCTTGCATATATTTATAATTTTGTTGAATAAACCCTAGGTGACAAGCACACAAGTAGGTCCCTGTCTCATGTCCCCATTGAGAGATTTTTCAGCCATTGTTTGAAGAAGGAGAGAGTTTAGCCGTAGCTACACTCTCATTCTTTCTTCATTTTTGCTAGTCGTTACTATTTTACAAGCTAAGAAGAAGGAGACGCCTTAAAGCCTAGGTCTTCTACACTTTGGGTCGATTTTTCTAGGGTTTGCTGGTAGAGCCTTGTTGTAGCAACACTTTGCTTCATCAAACCCTCTTGTCTTGGTTTATGCTATTTCTTCAACTAGCCGTGATTGCCATTGAGTTAAGGAAGGAGGAGAGAGCACCAAGGCCTAGTTCCCCTACACCAAGGTGAGCCTCTCTCCCCTAGGGTTTTGACTTTGAGGCCTTGCTCTAGCAACACCTCAAAGCTTCTCCCTCTAGTCCTTAGTCGTACTATCCTGATCCTTTAACTCTTGCGTCCTTCACTTTTGACTCCATTAACCCTAAGGCACTGATCTAAAGACCTCTTGCTTTGAAGTGAACTTGATCACAATCATTTTTCAAAACCTTGAATAAAACCCTAACTACTAACCCTAGCCTAGAAACTAACCTAACTGACCTATTGATGCCGTCATCTTTAGCTATAATATCATTGGTGTAGCTAAACGTTTTCTTTATAAGCAATTGAATGGTGATTAAAGGCATTAGTTGAATGAAGTATTGATTTGTTACATTCAATGCCATAATTTATTGAAGAAGTGACATAATTATCATTGTTATTTTATAAACATTGACTTCGTCAGTATTTATTATCAAATTGCTTATAAGTGTATCAGATAGTCATTGATTTACATGAAGTACTAACCAAGTGAGCATCTTGCATATATCAGTTTCCTTGTTGCTTTGTCTCAGGCGGGTGCATCTCTTTTTTTGGTTATACTTTATTATTGACTGTTTAGCCGGACTATTTGCTCGGTGGTGACTTGTGAGGGGAGGAAATTACCTTTATCCTATAATCCTTTGCCTTCTCAAAACCCCAAGTCACCGGGGACGTCTCCCCTGGGCCTTACCTCCCTAAATAAAAAGAACCATCCCATTGTGGTGACATTGGGTGGGATTGGTTCCTGTTACGCCAGTTTGACTCTTCAACCTTTAGCCTTTTATCCCTACTACAAACTGTGCGATAACAGGCTACTAAGATTGAAGGAAACCTCCATTGATCTAAAATTGAGCCTTTCACAAACCCAAGAGGGAAGATGGACATTAAACGTAAGATAGTCCACAACACTGAGCCTTCCACGGACCTTTGCGCTAGCATGGCGAAATTACAAGCTAGTATGGATGGCATGATGAAGAATCAAGAGCTAATGATGAGTAGGATTGTCAACCTAGAAAGAGCCCAGAGCCAAGCACCTAGGATCCCATATAAAGGCCAATTCCAAAAGGGGAACCAATTCTATAAGTCGAAGAATGACCAAGAGGTTCCAAACACTTTTCTCCTGCCAATGTTGTGGATGAAAATCCTAGGTGTTTACAATGCAGTGAAGCACAATGGGAGCATGAATGCCCTTATAACAATGATGGCCATCAACAAGTGAACAATATAGGCCATATCTTGGAAGGCCCTCAAATAAATATCACCGCTGAAGAACATCAAGAGGGTATGAAGGAAGCAGCCAAGTTGGCTAGAATGGAAATAATAAACAACCTAGACCAGGAATCAAAAGAGAAGTTGAAAAAACAAGAGTTCCAGGTATATAGAAGCAAGAAGTTGAGCCAACCCACCTCTACTATTCCTTTGGCAGCCCAAACAAAAACCCCACCTTTGGATATACTTCTTCCTAAGACATCCAAAACTGAAAGGGTTAACTTGAACTATGACTTTGAAGGGGTACTATCCAAGATGGATGTAACCATCCCCCTGAAAGAAGTCATTAAGGTGCCATATGTCAAAGAACGATTTGACAACTTTTTCCAAGGATCGGATGGACCCATGGACCCTCCTATCATGTTGCAAGCCAATCACTTCAAGGTCCAATACGATGAGCATCCTCCCTTCTTCATGACCTTGATAATGAATAACAAGAGCCTCAACAACTGCATGCTGGATTCAGGGGCCGGTGCTAACATGATGTCCCTCAAGGTCATGCAGCAAGTAGGGTTGAAAGTCACACGACCTTACAGAAATGTGTGTGGCTTTGACTCCAAAGCCATACCCACCCATGGGGTGATTGAGAATGTCAAAGTTTTCCTTAAAGACCTTGTTATTCATTATCAAGGTCATTAAGAAGGGAGGATGGATTCAGGGGCTGGTGCTAACATGATGTCCCTCAAGGTCATGCAGCAAGTAGGGTTGAAAGTCACACGACCTTACAGAAATGTGTGTGGCTATGAATCCAAAGCCATACCCACCCATGGGGTGATTGAGAATGTCAAAGTTTGCCTTAAAGAATATCCCGAGAAGATCATCCACATGGACATAGTGGCCGTGGACGTCCCAGATGTATGGGGGATGTTATTGTCTAGGAAGTTTGCCTCAAAACTAGGGGGTACTATTGAGATGGACCTCATTTATGTGAATATACCTTTGAAAGATGGAACTATTGGTCGTCTCCCGAATGTACCTGTAACTACAACCCATGTGCAAGAGTCTATTGACCCCATCAAGGATGACAAAGCACATGACCAAATCATACAAAGTCTTCATGAGTTTTCTCCAAATGATATGCCTTTTGCAACAGAGGAAGTCTTGGAGGAAATCAATCCCTACTCAGAGTGGACCATGGAGTTAGCCAACATCTTTTCTAGATGATAACTTGCATTGGAAGGGCTTGGAGCCACTTGCACAACAACAGGTTCCAGTAGTGACTACTGTTGCAGTTGGAGGAACAAGTTGAGAGGATGACTACTGTTGCTAGTCCTAGTTCTGTATATGATTTTGGGAATTCCAGCTCTGGTCCGGTTCCAGTTATGATAACTTTGATATAAACTGTGGATAGTGTAAGTCTAGACTAGACTATCATACGAGTAGCAAGTGTAGAAAGGGGCATGTAAGGTTGGATAATTCTGGAATTTCAGAAAACACATTACTTGAAAATTGGTGAATAAACAGCAAATTATGCTTTACATAGTAGGAAAAGCCAAGTGGCATCACATTGCAGAATCGCCCTTATCCATCAAGCTCAGTGCTAGGTTAGGGCTAGGACACTACTATGAAATGAAATGTAAACAAAAACAAAAATACATATTACAAGGCAGATGATATTTATATTCTACACTCTGAATGTCAAAAGAATTTAATCCTCTGATATAAACATCAATGCATATAATAATCATTTTATCAGATTGAGAACCAAAGATTACCCTCTGTGTATTTGTTAAGTATTTGCAGCAGGAAAGCTCCTTGACCGGCCTAGTAACCACCAAATACAAAAGTATAAAAATGCAAGTACTCATGCATTAAGCATAAAACATACAATACCCACAAGGCATATTCAACCCATAGATAACAGAATAAGAAACTGACATCCATTTAAGTAGCATCAAAATAAAATATCTCTGGTAAGATAAAGTTTTAAAAAGCAAACTCTGATGAATTACTTGCAGCCTACAACAAAAGTCGATCAGTTTCCAGACAGTTTTAGTAGTTTGTTGCTACTTTTGTCTGACTGGATATGTAGGTTAGTTTCAATGTTACTAAATTTACTTACTTTGGAATCTATGGTCTCGCCATAGGAAGAAAGTTCCTTCACCACACTAACCATTTGGCTATTTATTCGGGATTTCAATTCTGGCAAGATTGCCCTGATATGCTGTACTAAAATCTGAAGGCAAACTAAAAAGTGGTGTAAGTAATTTTGCACAAGGATCATAGTATGTTCCATACAAAAACCAGCCAATAAACAATAGTTGCAAAAGTTGCATCAAGAACACCTACCTGATTCAACTTCTTTGCTAACTGGCGGACACCACATCGATCAGCTAGACTATGGTACACCTAGATCAAATGAATCCAAACTGCAATTAGCTGACACAGAGAAAAGCACTAAGCTTGGTTTTCATTATTGCTATAACAAAGTAACTGGTTGCAAACATCAAACACTGTACTACATATGACATCTTAGATGTACCCATCTGCTTCAAGAAGTTAAAGTGAAACTTACCGGCCGACTGCGGAAAAAGTCTTCCTCATAAGCAAGTGCATCTCGGATGCTTTTATTTGCAGTAATATCCTGTTCATAAGACACAAGAGAACCAGAGCAATACTAAGGAGAAAGATTCATACAAAACTTAATTTGGCATGCAACTGTATACTAGTGTATCATACTTTGCATAGACAAGTTTAATTTTTAATCAACATACTTTCACAATTCATAATTGTCCAAAAAATAGCTCCACAAATAATAAATGTCTCAGTTCCCTAATTATAAACAAAATCAATATTTTAGAGCATGGGATCTGTAAGCACTTGAAACTGGAAGGGTTCCAAGGTAACTGGAGACTGCACACTGTCACCTCATAAAGTCTCCCTGTGCTTCGGGCTAGTTCTTGCTAGCCACGGGGAGGAATTTCTAGGAAACCATTTAGTAAAAAACGAACCCTAATGCTCACCAAACACTACCAATCTGTGATAAAAGCCTGCTGTAATTCGAATTATCAGACCTGTAATCTGCAATTAAATACACTAAACAGCAAGTAGAAGTGCAGATTTACGCCTAGCAATGATTTATCACCTTGGGAAATGTGTAAATCTGCTATAGGAACAAGAAAACCTGCTCCTAATAAACAGATCTCCATGCAGAAAGGTAATAAACCATAAGCATAAATGATGCAATAATTAATAGTAACCTAAGTGCCTTGAATCCCAAGGGCTACAGAGTGTAGAAAATTAATTAAGGGGGAGTACTTCCCACTATTAATTAATTCAAGAGACTAAAGTACTGCAAGAAAACACAATAAACACTTTGTAGTCACTGAACAGATGTTACCTTTATTTCCAAAGTTGGATGCACAAGTTTTGGTGGAATATTAGTTTCACCTACAAGAGCTCTAGGGGAGTATTCAACCACACTTCTAAAGCACCTTCAAACACAAGTATCCAATGATACAATCACGTGGATACAAGGCAAGCACTCACTACCTCTCAATGATGACTATGTCTTCTCACAATTAGCACAATCAGAAGAGAGTGTGAAAGCAAGAGACTCAAAGGAAAAGCACTAGAAAAGAACAAAGTCTTCTAGCTTAACCCCACGTCCTCTGCTTTTATAGAACAAGCATTGGAATATTTCAAAAATATCTCAAGTAAAATAGAAATAAGAGATGCACTAAACCAAATATAGCTCCTTTAATGATGGTGCATGAGGTAATAAAGAATAATGGTGTGGAATAGCTGCCTATCCTCTAAACCATGCACCCTTCCTCTATGCTGAGAATAGTAAAGATATCCAAAGATAAAGACACCATAGTAAAATGGTTCCAAATCTGCTGTACTCTGCCCTCCAACTTGCTATACTAGCTGCCAAATCTGTTATTTAGAAGACCTCTAAATCTGCTGTTAATAAGATGCTACATCTGCAGTTTTAGCGGCTGCTGAGTCTGCTGTTTCAATCCTCCTCCAAACCACATACCTCTACAAGCCAGCTGTGCTAAACTCAGCCCTTAGATTCACCATCTTTCCAACAATAAAACTGCAATAATAAAGCCTCCAAACTACTGTCATAAACCTGTCAAGTCTTCCTTCTAAATCATAACCCAAGCTACTGAATCTGCAAGAGGAGGGCTTCTATATCTGCTGAAACAACTTACCCTATCTCCAATCATATGGTGAAATTTGTATGAGACAAAACACACTGGATAGTAGGGCGCTCCCACTTCCTTTGTATGGCTGCTTTCTTCCTTTAATAACTCCATGCGTGCAAGAATAAGCCCCCAATGAATTTCCCTAAAGAGAAGTTGTATGCAAAAGATAACAATAGAACTTGGGCACACTATATCAAGGAGAGAACCTCCTAAACCTAACATCATGCATAAAAATAGGAATAAGGGCATAAAATAGCATTTGCATAATTAGAAAGGCAACTAGGGTCAGGATTAGTAAGGTGAAAAGTGCTTAGTCATAGTATTCAGCCCCCTTAGAATGGATCACTCCCTCTCTATCCCAAAATTAGTATGTAGGCCCAACTCCCATACATAATGTATCTCCTAAAGAAGGCAACACACCCCCCCCGCCCCCCGCCAAAGTCAACCAATGCCGAAAATAGTGATTGCAACTCAACACAAAGGCACCAAAATGGTAATGAAGGGCATGTGAGCTAAGGAAGCAAAAAATAGTAGGAAAAACCTCCAAAAAATACCAAGTGTCCAAACATTACTGGTCCTTGAAAAATAAAGTGCTCAAAATACCTTGAAATTTTGCATGGATACTCTATGCCATACTAGGTACTCAAAAAGATGATAACCTTGCCTGAAATATCATCCACATGCTAAAAATAGACTGCCCAAAAATAGGCCCAAAAATTACAATCTCGAGTATGGCTTGTCAGCTTTTGGGATTACTCGAAAAGTGTTTACCCCATATTCGGGGTGCTTCACGAGATGTGGCATGCATGGTGTTGAAATAATGTAACTGCAAAGAGTATTCCAATTATTATTGATGTATTATTCATTAGATCAATCCCCTTTTGCGGATTGATCATGTCGGGTATTCTAAATGACCAAATCCCCTTTTGTGGATTGGTCAAACCCTAATTGTAATAGGCAAAATGAGAAGTCGGCCCCAGAATATATTAAAGGTGGTTATAACCACCTAGAATAAGAAGTTGGCCCTGCCAGTGAAAGGACACCTCCGTCCACACGTCCTAGATTGTATAAATAAAGAGGCTAGCGCCTCATTTGGACACACACTCACTTGTTCATCAGAGAGCAAGTTCGGAGTTGCAGTTGGAGAAGAAGGAAGAGAGAGAGAGGCGCATTCTTGGGAGAGGACTTTCTGTATTTGTTTGAGTTATCACTTGGCATTGTATTGGCTATCTATATTAAGGAAGTTTTTGCTGGGTTTTCTCTCCCATGAGGGTTTCCCAGGATAAATGATGTGTCTCTTGTGATTGTGTATTTCTCAGTGATCCTATTTATGCTATTGTTATCTAGTGAAATAAAAAGAAACCTAATAATAGATTAAACCTTAACATGGTATCAGAGCTAAGCTGAAGAGAGCATCTTTCACAAGAGAAAGAGAAAAACGTCATTGTTGTTGTACATGCAAATTAGGGATTTTTATTGAAGAAGCATTTCAACCCCAAAACCATATAGAAAAGTGTGTCCTTCCTCGAGGATCACTTTGGCATCCTCAGCGCAACTTTTTGGTGGTTAGATCTCCCGGAAAGTGAAACCCTTGTTTTCACAAAGTACCAGAAGTACCAGAAAACCAGAAGTACCAGAGTACCAGAAGTACCAAAGTACCAAAAGCACTAGTCCAAAAATCCGCAGATTAAGTTTGGCGAGGTAAAAGTTGGGTTTTCTAAAATCTAACAACACCAGGCTACTCGCCTCAGCCAAGCGCACCTCCTGGTAAGTTCAGAATTCAATTTTGAGCATTTTCATTTTTTGGTCATTTTCCTAGCTTCAAGTAAAAGATGTCTGCAAGCACTAAAATTGTTGACAAGCTAGAAGGTGTGGAAAACTTTCGTGCCTGGAAGTATAGGATTGGACTCATTCTTGAAGAGAATGACCTAGCAAGACTCGTCAAAGAAGAAGGCAAAGCACCAAAAGGACATGATCAAGGCTAAAAGAATCATTGCAGATTCTATCAAAGATCACTTGATTCCTCAAGTGTCTCCAAAGAAGACTCCAAAAGAAATATTTGATTCCCTAACTAGATTGGATGAAAGGAAGAACATAAATCGAAAGATGAATCTCAGAACTCAACTCAAGAATGCAAGGATGCAGAAAGGAGAAGCGATCCAGAAATATTTCTCCAGAATAACTCAATTCAAAGAATAGCTAGAAGCTATTGGAGTACTATAGACGAAGACGAACTCATAATGACGACCCTTAATGGTCTCACAAGACCTTGGGATGCATTCATCCAAACTATTTGTGTTAGAAAGGAGAAATTAAAATTTGACAGTCTTTGGGAAGAATGTATTCAAGAAGAATCGAGAGTAGCTAACG
>ML839570.1:15111-42892 GCA_009831015.1 Picea engelmannii | reverse complement strand
ATGTTCATGCTTTATTTCACTGAGATCTAAGCTAGGAGAAATCTATAATCCAAACAGGAAGAGATGTATCACAATTGTGGGTAATGCTAATAAACTAAAATGAAAATAGTGAAAATTAACATAGATCCATCTTAACTTTGGATTTCTTAAGTAGCAAGGGGTTTGCACCTAGTATTTTAATCCATCTCAATACTTAATGAATTCAAGATTAAGTTGTATCTATGTTAGTTCATAAGTTTGTTATTGAACATAACTTTGATTGTATATTTACTATTGATCTTTGTGCTTAAGTCCTCTTCACCCATTTGGTGGGCTAGCTCAAGTGGTTAAGTGCTTTGAGCTTTATGTAGGAGGTCTCAGGGTTGATACCTTGGATTGGATACCTCTGTGGTGTGCCTCACTCAATGTCCCTACCAGGTTAAGTATCGTAATCAATGCCAACAAATTTACATTGGGTACCATCTATGAAGTGTGGAAAAGTATCTAGAGGTTTCTCCAAAATATTTTCCTTGAAGAAAAAGATACTCCTCACTTATTTATCTTTATGCCTAAGTAAATCTTTTTAATTGATCAATGGTTGTGTCTCAATTAACTACCCTTGAATATAAGGTTAGATCATCAATATTAAAGAAATAAGAATTATCGATATTAAAGAAAGAAGAATTATCGAGTATAAGTTTAGATCATTGGTATTAAAGAAATAAGAATCATCTAAACCTTTGATATCAACCCCACATACAAATCATAAAGTAGAATGTATTAAATCATGAAGTAGAATGTATTGTTGGTACTTTTCCCATTGACGCTTACATGAGCAAGGTTCAAGTACAAGAAGCATTGGTTGGTATAGCATATCAACCATCTAACCTTACTCTACACTTCCAAAATCTTAAATGGCTCAACCATCTTAATTTTTGGGAAAATGAATGTTATAAATGTAAATTGTTATACTATGTAGATGATTTTTAAAATTAGATTAGAAAGGTTAAATGTTTTTTTATAATTTATAGTAGAAGAGATGTTTCAATTAATAATGTAATGTGTTAATCAATGAAAATTTAACCCTAAAAAATATAAAAGAGAAAAAAAAATGAAAATGGTAATTATGTCATTTTTTAATTAAATTACTATAACATAAAAACGTTAGTATTAATCTATTTTAACTCTAATATTTTTAAGTAGTTAGAGATAGCTTGAATTTTTATTTTTTATCTTTCTGGGTGTTTAATAGATCAAGGATTAAGATGGATCTATGCTAGTTGATATGTACACATGGTGATGCTTCTAGGGAGACATCATATAAAATTGGAACGTGTTTCTAGGGAGACATTTGAAAATTTTGGAATGATGTAAAGAAGATTAGCATGGTAAGGGAGCAAGGATGACATGCATAAATTAAAAAATAGTTCATTTTTTGTCAATCCAGAAGTTGGATTTGGGGTTCAAGTCCCTAGAACGAGGGTTGATGCGATGACATCCTCTCTCACCCCAAGTTGTTGTGATAGCATCCTCCTTGGCTTTAGTACTATATACATCCCCTACATTCTTCTCAATAGTGTGTGTGTGTTAATCATCAATGGAAATGGTTTATCACACATTAACTATACCAAAAACTTTGTATTTGATTCTCTAAGTTGAATATCCATGCTTTAGTATTGATCAACAAGGGTGATACTTGCAGTAATCTTCATTTGCTCAAAAAGTATTCCCACTCCTCCTATCTCTTTTTCAAGTTGGAATTGATTGATGTTCTTAGAGGAGGTCGTGCTTCTACAATGTGGTCAACACCTTTGCCAATGAGGAGCTTCTATAGCGAAAATTGACACAGTGCAGAGAAAACTATCATGCAGATCATTGTAAAATATTCTCATAAGATCGTCTAATAATGTGCATTCATCAATCGCTTGCTCCTTGTAGAAATCCTCAACAATTTTCTCAACCCACTCATATAGGTTGATTCGACCACTGTTGATCAATTTATACAACAATTCTTCATATTTTGCTCAATTATTCATGTGCAACACTATCAACAAATTTAATTGTCTCCACTGGGTTTGCTTCCATAAAACTTTTGTGAGTCTCTGTGAAAAAAATGTTTCCTTGCTTGTGCAAGTGTTGGTGGATTCCTCCTAGCATAGTTCTTTAAGTAATTCTTCAATTTCCTTTGCACCAGTCATGAATCTCCTCCTTACTCAACATCTATGCATGCATGCTAATAATATACAGTCCTATATCATTTACTAACATAACATAACCAATGTTGTAATCTAAGAGATTACACAGTAAGTAGTTACTAGTAGCATAGTCATACAACCATAATATACAATGAAGTAATATACATGCATGCATACAGAGAAGGTGGATTAAGAGGAGAAAAGAAATGGTGGAACTAGTAACACGTAGTCTTTATTAATATATGATCATCAACAACTCCATTACATCTTGGATCTATGCCTATTTATACATTTACATCAGAGGAAGGAAGTTATAACTGTCATAACTATCTCGATTGGTCAACCAACTCGACTGCTTAGTCAATTACACTTCTTAGTATACTTACTCTTTACATTGGTTGACTAGTCAACTAGGCCCCTCCAACAATATTCTTCTATCTTGCAATGATGCTCAAAGTTGTACTTTCTATAATGATACTATAATTGTACATTTTGAACTATATTATTGTTTGTGCATGGGTATTATCTATTTACCTGGATGTTCATGCTTGATTTCACCGAGATCTAAGCTAGGAGCACTCTATAATCCAAACATGAAGAGATGTATCACATTTGTGGGTAGTTCTAATAAACTAAAACGAAAATAGTAAAACTTAACATAGATCCATCTTAACTTTGGAATTGTTAAGTAGGGAGGGGTTTGCACCTAGTATTTTAATCCATCTCAATACTCAATAAATTCAATGTTAAGATGTATCTATGTTAGTTTATAAGTTTCTTATTGGACATAACTTTGATTGCATATTTACTATTTATCTTTGTGCTCAAGTTCTCTTCACCCGCTTAGTGGGATAGTTCAAATGGTTAGGTTCTTTGAGCTTTATGTAGGAAGTCTCGGGGTTGATCCCCTGGGTTGATTACCTCTATGGTGTGTCTCACTCAATGTCCCTACTAGATTAGGTATTGTAATCAATGCCAATAGATTTATATTAGATACCATCTATGAAATGTGGAAAAGTGTCTAGAAGTTTTTCCAAAAGATTTTTCTTAAGGTCCTCCTCACCGATTTATCTTTATGTCTAAGAAGTAAATATTTTTAGTTGATCAATAGTCATCTCTCAATTAACTATCCTTAGTATAAGTTTAAATCGTCAATATTAAATAAAGAAGAATCAACGAGTATAAGGTTAAATCATCAATATTAAAGAAAGAAAAATCATCTAAACTTGTGATATCAACAACACATACAAACCATGAAGTAGAATGTATTGGTGATATCTTTTCCTATTGATACGCACATGAGCAAGGTTCTATGTACAAGAAGCATGGGGTTGGTATAATATATCAACCATCTAACCTTACTATACACTTCCAAAATCGTAAATGGCTCCACACAAGAAGCAACAACGTGATTCTATCTCCTCCTAGTTGATTCTACCTTTTGCATTTCAATATAAAAGAAGGCCAAATACTTTATTTACATTCACGATACCTCATAACTTCTTTTTCTTCGAAACCTAAAATATAAAGAAATTAAGAATCCCTTTTATAACATAAGACCAATTCACAAGATAATGCTATGTGTAATGAGGAAATTCACAAGAATCCCTTTTAAAATTAGATTAGGAAAGATGAAAGCTTTTATAATTTATAGTGGAAGAGAAGTTTCAATTAATAATGTAATGTGTTAACAAAATAAAATTAATCCTCAAAATTTAATATATATAATTTTTTTTTAATATATATAAAAAAATATAATTTTTTTTAATATATATAAAAAAATATAATTTTTTTTTTAATATATATAAAAAAAAAAAGGAAAATGGTAATTATACCATTTTTTATAATTAAATTACTATAATATAAAAAAGTTACCATATATCTATTTTTAAAGTATTTGGAGGTAACTGCACTTGTTGTTTTGTTTTTGTTTTTCAATCTTATGGATGTTTGATAGATTGAGGATTAAGATGTATATATGCTAGTTGATATGTACACGAGGCGATGTATTTAGGGAGATATCATATAAAATTGGAACGTGCTTCTAGGGAGTCATCTGCAAAAATTGGAATGATAGAAGATTACCATGGTAAAGGAGCAAGGATGACATGCACAAATCAAAAAATGGTTCAATTTTTTCGTCAATCTAAAAGATGGATTTGGGGTTCAAGTCCCTAGATTGAAGGTTGATGTGATAACATCCTCTCTCACCAAGTTGTTGCGATAGAATCATCCTTGGCTTTAGTACTATATACATCCCCTACAATCTTCTCAATAGTGTGTGTATGTGTATGTGAATAATCAATGAAAATGGTTTATCACACATTAACTATACCAAAATCTTTGTGTTTGATTCTCTAAATTGAATATCCATACTTGGAACAATACCATATTGTCCTACAAAATCAATGAAAATGGGTTTGCCAATTTAGCATTAGTAAAAGGTTTTGTAGGTTTGTCAATTTAGCAAAATATCTATTAGTAAAAAGTTTTTTATTTTGGAGTTTTAGGTTATATATATATATATATATATATATATATTACAAATCTTTGTTAGATATACGGTGATGCACCCATAAACTAGATTTTAAAATTGACATCCCCACTTCCACATTCACACCCAAATCCACACATGCACCTACGAACCATGACAAATTTGCGTTAAATATACTTACACTTTCTTTAATGCATGTAAAAATGATTGCCATGTAAATACTAGATTATAAAGTATTACAATGGTGTAAATAACTATGAACCTGTAGGTATTTTTATATTCAAATTGATATGAAAATAACTTAGAGTTCTTCCAACAATGGAAAGAATGAAAACTCTTGCCATATTTAGATTTAGATTGATATGAAGATAACTTGGAGCTCTTCCAACAATTGAAAGAATGACAACTCTAAGATTAGAGCAAGAGTATAAATTATGGAATAAGATCCTAACAAACATTATGAGCAAAATGCATGAATTTGTCATTTCTTATGAAGATTCCAAAAACTATATTGTCAAAAAAGTAGGCACGCCTTAAAAGATAAAAAGAATATATATATTTTTATTGATAACTTGAACATCATTCAGTGACAGTTTTTTGAAAGAACCTTTTGAGAGCATTCTTCATTACAAATCCACGTGGAGCACCATTTCAAATAGGAAATTGATAGAAGTGGGTAGCATGATATGTATAAGCATAAATGTATAAGTCAAGATTTAACCTAACTAATTTCATTATTGGGATAGATAAGCACCTCAACCAGTATTGATTTTTAAATCACACAAAGTTTTCTACGTGGAAATGGATTTTTGATCAAAATACCACATGGAAGTGTTTTTTTTTCCTCAGAAAAAAGTGTAATTTTATTTCGTAAAAGAGACAAAATTACATTTTGTAGGTGCTTCTGAAGCACAACACACCAACTGTGTGTGTATTGACCGAGAATATAGAAAGACCACAAACCATAAAAAAAAAAGGTCATTGAGAGTAACTGGCTTTTGTGAGCCCACATTGACATGCCTACTAGTGTATCTAAAAATGCCTCACCCAGAACAAGTTGTAAAACTTTTGTCAAAAAATTCCCTTGATACATACAGAGCTAGATAAAGTTTTTTCAGATCAGGGATGATTTCTAGGCACACTCAGAAGGTGCCTAAAATCTGTTCCTTATGTCCTTTCAATTGTGTTGTTGCCGAAAGGTTTAAGTTATAAGTGATGTACAAAGAAGATAAAATCATCCATGAAGAAGCTGAGAAAGTTGTGTACAAAACAATGCTGATCAATTTTGTTGTATGTGGTTTGGTTCTTCAATCATGTATATGGCCTTGTTCCTTTATAAATGAGCGACGATAAAAAGCATTTTCCAGTATAGGGCAAAGAAATATATTGTGACAAGTTTGGTGTTTTCTTTCCCAATTAATGACATTCATAGAGTCACCAAAAATGTGTATTGTTGGATTCCCTTTTCTCTGGAAAATAAGAGTATAAGCTTCAACACCAATAGTTCGACATAGTTGTTTGTCCCTATGCCCAACCCCATTTTTAAATGAGCAATGGATTTATGATAAATGTAGTACAAGTCCTCCCCCACAATTTATGTTCTGAGAGGCTCCATCGAAGTAAGCCCAAGGTTTTGATAAGTCTATATCCTCTTGTTGTCTTACTCGCAAGGATGGAGATTCTTTGGTCTGGGGGAAGCGTGACGAGATTGATAGGCTTTGAGCTGCGATCACTTCTGGTATAGAGGATGTTTATTTAAATATCTTTGCATTCCGTGCTAGCTAGATTATCCAACTGATTAAGATAGGAAGTGATTTTATCTCTTTATTTCTTGGGCCATGGGTCCAGTTTTTCCAAGCCAGCTCCAAAGTGTCTCCAGTCCATATGTAACTCTTCCTAAGGCTTGAGGAAGTTTCTATCCAAACTTTCATGGAGAAAGGATAGGAGATGAGTATATGAAAAGAGGATTCATTTGCATTTTTACAAAGTGAGAATCTGCCTGGTCCTTCTATTTGACGCCTATTCAGATTATCCCATGTTGGGATTTGATTGTTTAATGATGCCCACATATAAATTTTGGGTTTTTGGGCACATTTCAGCTTCCAAAGGACCTTCCACCACCATTTGGGAATTTGTTTAATTGGGTCTATATTCATAGCTATGTACTCATATTTTGGAGTATAGGAGCCTAGGGGATCCTTTTTCCAGACTAATTCATCTTCTCTATCCGTTATTCTTATATGTCATCTTCCGAGAGCTAAAATATAACTTCTTAGTAAGTCTACATATACCCCATTTAAACCTAGTGATATAACACTTCTCCATCCTTGATTCCATATATTAGTTGAGTGGTTATCATCTAGTTGAGATAGTAAGAAGATACCCTTCCTATGAAGCTGATCTATTAGTTCTTCTGGAAGAATATGTGAATTCCCACAACTAAGCCAAGGATCGGCTCCAATACGAAGATGATTTCCTTTACCAACCCTCCAAGCAAGAATATCACTAACCACTAAGAACGAGGAAATCATTGCTTTCCAAATAATCGAGCAGGGAGATGCATATTTGTTTGTATTTATGATCCAATCTTTTACTTAAACTGGGAAGATGTATTTTTGTGTGACTACCTGTGTCCACAGACTGGAAACTGAAATGAGATGCCAACATACCTTTGCCGCAAGGGCCTTGGAAAACAAAAAAATATTTTTGAGCCCCCATCCTCCCAAATCTTTTGGCATCACAATACTTTCCCATTTTTCCCAAGGTTGGGTATACTTATCCACTGATCCAGACCAAATAAACCGATAACAAGTCCTTCTAATTTTTTCTAATACTCCTTTTGGAATCCACACCAGTGACATCCAATAAACTGGTATGGATTCTAGAACAGATTTGGTTAGAGTGAGTCTGCCTGCTCTAGATAACTACCTAAAACTCCATCCATTCAATGATCTAGATGGATTTCGGTGTTCTCCCACCTATTCCAACTAGTCCATTTTGGCAGTTTTCCAGTTTGGCAGTTGTTTTCCTAGTTTTCGGGTCCCTGATTTGCGAGGTCATTTTGAGGTCCTAAACAACGTTTTAATGGCTCGCCACACTTAGAAATGAACTTTAACAGATAGCAACAAATCGTGTAGTCCTCAGATAGAGATTTCCAACGGGCTATCGTGCACCTAAAACATAGATCGTATGCAAAAGTTACGACACCAAGAAGTTGATGTACTAACCTACCCAAACGGGGCCCACATGACTTTTGGCGCTTCATCTACTAGGGTTAGGTTTTTGGATGTCTAGGGTTTTTGACATTCCTGTTTATTGTAAAAAGGCCTTCAGAGCCTCATTGTAATCATCTTCTTGTGAATGAGCGCAACCGTCACATCTCTTCTTAGAGATAAGTCGCCACCATTCCAACAAACTTGTTTTCTGCTGCATTTTACAGTTTCAACTTATTTCCTTATTGAATAGAAAACCAATTTTACTGTATCTCTGTTATTATGTGTTAAGCATCTTTTAATAATATATATTCATTTTGGTCTGCTCACAAAATCCGTATCAGTGGTATCATAGCAGTTTTCTCCTTGTCGTCTTAATGCATGTCCCCAACGAGGTCAGGGTACACAGAATTGGGTCTCGAGCTTGTTTCTCTTGAGGACAAAAGCTCTCGCACGCCCAAACGAACTCTCATGACAAGAGAAAAGAAAGATGACAAGACATGATATCCTTTCAAAATGTTTCTTGAGGAATCCCTCACGCAACAGAGGAACGCGATGATGGATAGTTTCACACAAATCATTCGACAACTACCAGCAGGCGACACATCTTCCTCAAGCGGAGGCACCGCCCCCTTCAAGGTACAAATCAACTTTGATATTCTTATATTTGAAGATCAAATAGACATAGATGTTGTAGACAAGTGGTTGAATCTACTAGAAGGGTATTTTTCTAACCATAACTTTTTAGATAGAGAAAAAATTACTTTTGCACTCCTCAAAGTTGTTCCCCATATCAAAGATTGGTGGGAAACTTTCTGTGAGCAAAAGGAAACAAAGGAACCCTCATTATCTACACTCGCGACCCCCTGAGAATCTTTCAGGGATGATATTAAGGAACAATACTACCCTATCGGAATTTATCATGACTTGTATACCAAATGGACCACATTGCGGCAAGAAAGAGACGAAGCAGTGCCATATTTCACAAATATCTTTGATACCCTGCGCACCAATCTGGGTATCAAAGATTCAGAGCAACATATGGTGTTCAAGTATTGCGGTGCTTTGCATAGATACATCCAAACCAAAATTGAATTTTTGGACATCTCGTCCTTGGGCGCGGCCTATCGATATGTCGTCAAAATCGAGCAGAAGGTCAAACAAAAGACGCGACAATTTGGGCCTGGGAACCCCTCGCAACAAAAACCTGGAAAGGGAAGCCCCAACCTATAGAACAAAGGACAGAGAAAAGATGGACAGTACTAGGACAACCAGTCCAAGACAAAAGAAAATAAGGACATCGGAAAGACAAATAATGATATCGGGAAGTGGTGTGACTTCCATAAGAGCCCTTGGCATAACATTGCTAATTGCCGCTCAAAGCAGTCGCTGGTGGCCAAAGTGAAAGCATCTGAATCAGATGCGGGTTATGACTATGAGTTAGAACCAGAAAAGGGGAAGACATATCATTGACGTGGAACCTAGTCCCACCGTAGCTACCACCAAGCTCCATCCTGGTGAACCAGATGAGCCAGAAGAAGGTGAGCGCCTTTTCCATTCGAATTTGTGGGTAAAAGGCACCCCGCTACACTTCATCGTTGATAGTGGTAGCAAGAAGAACCTCATATCAACATAGGTCGTCAAGTGGTTGGCCTTGCCGACAACACCACACCCATAGACCTACACCATTGGATGGCTCCACCAAGGAAGCGATCTTCGCATAAACCAATAGTGTCGACTATCGTATGACATCAAGCCCTTCAAAGACGATGTATTGTGTGATGTTTCTCCTCTCGAAGTTTGTAATGTTCTTTTGGGCCATCCTTATTTACGGAAACATCATGTTGTATATGAGTCTAGGCCTCGTAGTGTTATTATTACTTTGAATAGGAAATTGTACAGGATACGTGAGGCAGTCCCTCCTAGTGCTATTTCCTTGATCTCTGCGAAGAAATGCAAGAAGGTCATCTCTCAGACCGAGAAATTTTTCTTCTTCGTGATTCACTCTTAGAGTAAGTGAAAGATCACAACCACATCCAGGGCCTCCATGACCGATCTCTCCACACAAAAGAAGCAAGTGGATAAGGTCATGGAAGAATACTCAGATATCTTCTCCTCTCTTACCGGGGTAACTCTGCACTTCCAGGTCAAGCATCCCATCGATTTGACCCCAGGCGCACCACTACCCAATGGGCCGATCTACCGCCGCTCTTTGTTAGAAAACCAGGAGATCAAGAGGTAGATACAATAATTGCTCCACAAGGGGCACATCCATCCTATTTCATCGCCTCGTGGGAGCCAAATTGTATTGATGCAGAAGAAATATGGGACTTGGCAACTCTGCATTGATTACCGATCCCTGAATAAAATCACAGTCCGAAACCGGTACCCGATTCCCCGAATCGACGACCTCCTTGATCAACTCACGGGGGCCAAATATTTTAGTAAGATTGATCTGAAGTCTCGCTACCACCAGGTCCCAATAGAAAAGACAGATGTATGGAAGACCACCTTCAAGTCAAAAGAAGGTCTTTTTAAATGGTTGGTCATGCGCTTTGGTTTGACAAATGCTCCAACAACTTTTATGAGGATGATGGATGATATCCTGTGATCTTTCACTAGCACTTTTGTAGTGGTGTATCTGGATAACATCCTCATCTACAACAAGACTTGGGAGGAATACTTGAAGCATATTCAACAGGTTTTGCACACCCTGTGACAACACAAACTATATGCAAACTTAGAAAAATGCTCCTTCGGCATGGACAGGGTCCATTACTTAGGCTACATCGTTGATCAACATGGTGTGCATGTGGATCTAGCCAAGATCCAGGTCATCCGTGACTGACCAGCCCCAACCACACTCACTAAGCTTCAGATCTTCATGGGCCTTGCCAATTTCTATCGCAGGTTCGTGTTGGGATTATCTCATATCGCATGGTCCCTCAACCAAGTAACCACGGGTGGCAGTAGGGAAAACTTTGTGTGGGGCATGTCCCAACAACAAGCCTCGATGACTTGAAGCAACGTTTGTTCTCATCCCCAATACTTTCATTACCGGACTTGCAACATCCCTTTGAGATCGAAACAAATGCTTTAGACTATGCCGTGGGCACTGTTCTCACTCAAAACGACCACCCTGTGGCATATAATATTGAGACACTATCAGATGTTGTCCGTAAGTACTTGAATTACAAAAAATAAATGTAATCCATTGTGCAAGTCTTCCTCCAGTGGAGACATTACATTCTGGGGAAGGAGACAGTCATCCACACCGATCACAAGCCACTACAGTTCATGTAGATCCAAGGCAAATTGTAGAATGACCGCCATCAGAAGTGGTCCACATACTTACAACATTTCTACCTCAACATCAAGTATAAAATAGAAAGTACCGATCGAGTTCCTGATTGCCTCAACTAACCTACAGTCGTGACACTCACCACGGTGCTAGACTCTAGTGGCCATGAGACCTCCGGATGGTCCCACCTCTATGAGATAGATCCTAAATTCTCCACCACTTACCAAATGTTGGGAGAAAACTCAGTGGTCTCTAATTTCCATCTTCAGGATGGGATGTTGTGCCATTTGGGTCATCTCTGCATTTCATCAAGCGAGCGCGCGAAGCTGATTTAGGAATCTCATTACAGTCAGGTGGCACGACACTTTGGCATCGAAAAGACAGTGGCAATGTTGCATAAACATTTCTACTGGCCGAAACTTTGACAGGATGTCAGAAAGTATATCAGGTCCTACACCGCCTGTGCTATTTCCAAACCGAACACTAAGAAACAGGGCCTATACACCCCTCGACATACTCCTGACAAGCCGTGGGAATACATCTCAATGGACTACATGTTGAACCTTCCGTCCACCAAGAGGGGCAATGACTGTGTTTTTGTAGTTGTTGATTGCTTTTCCAAGATGGCAATTATGACCGCCTGCAAGAAGAACATCACTACAAAGGCCAATGCCAAGCTCTTCTTTGAAAACGTCTAGGTACACTTTTGGATCCCACAAACCATTGTCTTGGATCAAGACAGTCAGTTCCTCAACACATTCTAGTCGAGCCTCTGGTCACTCATGGATACCAAGCGCACCAAATCCACTGAGGTCCTCAATCAGATGATCGTACATAACCTGTGCATGTACAATTCAGGGCACCCCCGCATAGGGGATGAGAGTATTCCCTATGTCAAACATAGCTACAACTGAGCCCTACAGATCTCAACTGGCCACATCCCCTTTCAGGTGGGGTTGGGATTCCAACCATTGGGCCCCATAGATGTTGCACTACCCCTAGTGACCACCTCAACCGACTCGTCCCCTACTCCAACAGAAGATGACAAAGCCACCCAGTTCATTGATCGGATCCAACACATCCACCAACATGTTCAAGATATTTTACAGAAGTCCAATGCCAAGTACATGCAGTGCCATGATCAACACCGAGTGCCACATAAGTTTCAGGTGCGCGGCAAGTTTGGTTGCACTTGCAGAAAGAACGCCTTACAGGGCCCCATCGGAAGCTTCGCCCACTCCAGTATGGGCCATACACCATCACCAAGGCTGTGCATGACAATGATTTTGTGCTCAACATTCCCCCTTTCCTTGGCCTGCACCCAATCTTCAACATGGATTTCCTTCGGCCATATTTCCCACGATTATTGGACACCTCAGAGATAACAGAGCAGTTGAAACCAATAGAGATCAACCCTGAATGCATGCAACAAGCATCCAATGATAAAATTGAGGACACACATATCAAGGGCACTCGACAACAAAGGATCCAACTTTATCGAGTTGTCAAAGCAGGGCAACTCCTGCACCAAGGCAAGTGGCTCACCCAGGGCCAAATTCAACATAATTTTCCTCATTTGATGGGGAAATCAACGCAATGGAGATCATTGATTCCTAAGGGGGGAGGATTGATCCATATAGATGTCGGTGGCCTCCCACCTATTCCAACTAGTTCATTTTGGTAGTTTTCCAGTTTGGCACTTTTTTTCCTAGTTTTCGGGTCCCTGACTTGCAGGGTCATTTTGAGGCCCTAAACATTGTTTTTAGGGCTCGCCATAGTATTAAATGAGCTATTATGGATAGTAGAAAATAGTGTATTCCTCGGATAGACCTTTCCAACGGGCTATCGTGCACCTAAAATGAAGATCGTATGCAAAAGTTACGACCCCGAGAAGTTGATGTACTAACTTACCCAAACAGGGCCCACATGACTTTTGGCGCTTCATCTCCTAGGGTTAGGTTTTTGGATGTATAGGGTTTTTGAAATTCCTTTTTATTGTAAAAAGGCCTTTGGAGCCTCATTGTAATCATCTTCTTGTGAATGAACACAACTGTCACATCTCTTCTCAGAGATAATCCGCCACCATTCCAACAAGCTTGTTTTTCGCTGCATTTTACAGTTTCAGCTTATTTCCTTATTGAATAGAAAACCAATTTTACTATATGTCTATTATTCTGTGTTAAACATATTTTAATAATCTCTATTCATTTTGTTCTGCTCACAAAATCCTGATCATTCAACCTTTTCTCCAGTTTTGATAATAACCATTTCCAGGCTTCTTTCCTGTATTTGTTCGGCTTCAACTGAAACCCCAAGTATTTTATACCTTCTGAAATGTCTTGAATTGTAAAATGAAATAGCCTCTGATAGACAACCTCTTCCTCTCTTTCCATTTCAGAGGTGGTGATGGTAGATTTTTGGGTGTTTATTTGCATCCCTGTAGCCAAGTGGAAGAGATTTAAAATTTCAGCTAGAAGTAAGCTTGATCCGCATAAGGGTAGAACAAGTCTGGTGCAGGACCTTGTTCCAACAAAGCCTAATTTGCAAGCCCTAGAATAGTGGCTGCTAGAACTTCACCTGGAAATACCTTAGGAAAAACCCCTTGCTCCCCTGGATTTGTTGAAGGGAACATAGTCACCGTTGGATCCGGGAACGTCCAAGAAAGGTTAGTCGTGGCCGAAGAAGGAGAGAAACCACACTGAATGGGGGAAAAGGAGCCTTCAAAAAGCAGGGGAGTCGAACCACACCAGGAAACTGAGTAAGGAAGAGGACTATTGAATGCATAACTACCCAATGGTGACACCACACCTGATATAGAAAATCCACTGAGCCAAGAAAAAGATTTCAGATCTTTCCCAGGGTAAAGACCAGAAACCCTTGAAAACTGAGAAAATAAATCACCTCACACTTCCGATGGAATCTCCTCCACTAGCTCGACCATGAGGGGGTGAGTGGGGCTTCCAACTTTCCCCATCCAGGGTAACAGTTCACCCAACTCGTGCGAATAATGCACCACGTCATCGTAGTTTTCCATATGGGAGAATCCACACCTTTGTAGAATTACCTGGAAGTCTCCTACCCACCTGATTGCTTTTGAAACTGTCTACTGAGAACCCTGCAATCAACAATACTCGGGCGATCCAGAACAAAAACCACAGGTTCGAGGCCCACTAGCTTTGGTCATATCTGGCGGCCCATGTGACCGCAGGAGCGGGCCACTGGGGGATGCGGGCCACAACATTCTCTCTCTCGCCCCAAACCACACCATCTAGACTCTCCACATGGAAGTGTTAGGTAGAAAGTATTTATATTATTAAGATTTATTTTTATATGTGAAATTGTTTGTATTAAAGAAAAACTCTTGAAAATTGGAGTATAGAAACCTCTATCTTTTTAAATTTAAATGTAACAATTATTTATGATTATTATAAATGTAATTGTTTGCATGGAAAAACATAAAATGTTCTTCAAAATAAGTTGGTGTAAAACATAAATCAATATTTTTTTTATGTATAACTATACATAGAATTTATTGAGTTAAAAGGTGTTTTCTACAATCCAACATGAGGGAGATGTGTAATTCTTTTTATGTTTTGTTTGACACACATATAAAGATAAAGCTTGTAGTGCATTTTATAAATGGATATGATACACATATATACACATCTAGATGAACTTTGGATTCTCATTAGTTACATTATCTTGACTCTTCACATTACGTGAAGTTTGTAATCCTAAGGATTGCGTTTCCAACATTCACCCCCTTAATTCGAAATGAGTGTATGCGAGTCCAAGGTGAGAGATGATATCTATAAGTAGCCGGCTGAAACATGGAAATGTGCAATTGTTGATGGCTGAATGTGCTCTCTGAATCTGGTGGCTTTGGGATGACCTGTAACACTCCAAGGTCGAGCCCCTGCTGAATTGTAATTATGCTTATAGGCTGGTGAGCTGAGTGGTTATAAGCTGAGAGACTTATGTGTTTATTAGGTTGGTGAGCCAGATGCTAAGGCCAATGAGCCTGATTTTTTATATGTAAATACACACATATCATTAATAAAATTACATTGCTGCGTGTAGACCCTCCACGAAGAAAGAGTTACGGGGGACTAATATCCACTAGGTGGGGAAGGGGCTAAGTGTCTAGAAATAGGGGCTAATCTAGAGGGATTACCTCTAAAGGAATAATGTTATATTATTATTTTATAGAAGCTAAGGTTTGATATAACCATGTTGTCCTAAGTTCCTGTGGGAAAGGGGGACGAGTGTTAAGTGGAACTCATGCAGCTTTAGGGAGACATGTGTCAGCCTGAGCGCATGAAGTTTTAGGTGGGCAAGTCAACTCGTTCGGGGTTCGCTCACCATGATCATGAGTCTCACAATTCTCATGGCAGTCACAGATCCTTCACCATTGCGTCTGTACTCTCACGAGGTTAGACACCTTGGAAGAGAGACACATTCCTCACTGATGCACGCACAATTGTAACCTGCAGTTACTGGATGTCCTCTTGTGTGTTTTCCTCTGAAGCCCGACACATTTGTATTCGCCTGAGCCATGTTGTGTCTTAGTTTTTGGCTGTTGCCACTTTTGGTGTCCATACCCATTTTCTGTTGCTGTTGTCAGCCATGTGTTAGCTGAATGTTGTTGTTGTATTTCTTAGGAGATGAATTGAAGAAGCAGGTTATCAGGCATGTGAGCAACTCTCCCAGGTGAGAGAGTTTGTTGGGAAGTGATTTATCCTAAAGGGAGTCCCGTAGCAGCTACAATACTCTGAGACTTCCGGTCCTGCCTGTTTCTGAAGCCCAAGGTAAGGGAGGTGTAGTAGCTGAGGGACTTGTATTAGTGAAGGTGTACCCTTTTGGGGTGGAGCATGCGTATGGGGAATGAGGGTCTATGGGTTGTGGGCATAAGTGGTTCCTGGGATAAAATATCCTTCCTGTTGTTTTGTGCAAATTCCTTGTTGTACTTGCCAAACCTAGAATTCCCTTGCCTGGTGGAGTTTAGTCCCAGCTCGGGTGTGAACCACTGCCGAGCATGATGAGCAACGTGGTCTAAGGCCGGGAGGTTCGTGGAAGGTCTGCATGTAGTTGGTGGTCACCTATTAAAAGATAAGTACCAATTCTTTGTTCGTTGTATGCTCTATATTTGTATTTTCATTATAATTAATGAGTAATGCATGTGTATATATGTTGCATGTAGGTGTTAATGTTGCTTCCACATGAATAGGTGTATGAGTAGGGTATTGTCATCTGTTTAATTGCAATAGATAGATATATATTTATATGTTTGAATACCAGATGTTATCTCTATCTTCCAGTTAAGTTTTATATGTGATTATTTCTGCAAAGTTACTCGGTGACATGGCCTGGCATGTTGTTTAAGGCCGGGAAAGTCACAGAAATGGTATCAGAGTAGTAAAGGAAAAACAAAGGTTGCTTCAGTAGCATTACCTGACCGGGGTCGCCAGTCGAGGGACATTACCAATTGGTATCAGAGGCAAGGTTTCGACACTGATCCTGGATGGGCCATGTTAGTGGTTAGCGAGACAAGATTTCAGAGGGAATTATTGTCGAAAGGGACAAACTTGAATTTCAGAGCATTCCAGAGTGCCAAGAGAATACCTTGGCTGTGTTATGAAGCTCAGGAGGTATAATAGTTTATGGAATGGTGGAAGAGAAAAGAGATTTCAGTAAGCGTGGGTTTGGAACCACAAGGTTTGAAGTTGGGTCGTGGGATCTGTTCGAGGGAAGGAGGATCCTTCACAACCATCAGATATGGAGAAAGGTGCATGAAGATTAACCCCTAAGTACTTCAGATTTCATGACTTCAACAAAGTTTATGTGTTATAGAGAAGAAAGGGTCGAAGCCGAAGTTCCAAAGTCCCGAAGAGGATCTACACCATAGATCCAGGGGGGAAAGTGTTTACCGTTGGATTTGACCAAGGAAAAATCATAACCATAGGGTTAAGCCAAGAGAGAAAGGTAAGAAAGTTTGGGAGTTTGGCATTCGGGAGAAACGGGGTATGCAAGGGTGAAATCTTCTGAAGCTCGAAGTCCCGAAGCAACGTGGCCTGCTGACGTCACTAAGGATGACGTGGACACATGGGATGTGTGCCACGTGTTAGTGAGTTAAGAACCTTGAGTTAGAATGTGACATTATCGCCCGCCTGATTGGAGCACGTGTCGACTTCATGTGTCCCACCATGTAGTGCTCCTAGAGGTGGCACAAGGTAGTTAAACTTGGTGAAGAAGTTAGTTGGATCGGGCTCGCATTAACTTGGTCACGATCTATCAAGATCGAGGGCCGGGAGGCATTGCAGAGATCAAATATGCACGACAGATAATTCTAAAAGGCAGTCCCACAATCTAAACCACGGTTTCCCAGAAGGGGTACGTGTTGGCGTGGGGACAATTGCAGAACGATTAGCGGGTTACTCCAAAACTGCCGACCCATGTCCCCACAATTTGAAAGGTATAAAGTTTGATGTGACTTTTCGGTATCTTTTAGTTCAAGCACAAAAACCATCGGCCCCAGTGGACGCGTGGCGCTAGATTGTGAAGTCCGGAGACTGGACACTCCAGAAGAAATGGCTCATGATGGAATGGGAGGAAGAAACCCTGAAGTTCCATTACACCGAAGTAAAGTGACGCGATGACGTCACTGGGGTAACATGGAAGTATGCAAAGACTCATGGTTCGAGATTTTTGGGTTGAGCAAAGGTGGAATCATCCGAAGTCCCTGAGCCCCGAAGCTCCAAAGTCCCAGAAACCCGAAGTCTTGAGTTCCATAGCGAGTATCGACTGTTGGATGCTGGGAGACGTGGATTGTTGATCCACCCTACTTAGTGAGTTTTCTAATCCAACACTTCGAGAGATTTGTTGTGATGTGCTTTGAAATCCACCAAAGGCCGGAGCCCGAAGTTTCAGGGTTCTGGATAAGCGCCCAAATCATAAGTGCTGGGTCACATGCGAACCAAGGGATGAAGAAAAGAGGCTAGCGCTGAATGGTGAATTGCTACAAAACATAGCAAGGCTTAGATATAGAATCCTGGGGATTCTTGATCGACGCAGAACCACCGAAAATGGATTATGATATTCTTTCTGTTGAATCAAATTGTTTAAGTTCCTATGGAAAATTATTAAAGACTGCTAGCCTGACAAAAATCCGGTTGACTGCACATTTTTGCAGAGTTAACATTTGACGGAACGAATTGAGTTGTTGCGTAGTGTCGAGCATGGAGGAGGCACAAGATGCTTACAGTTAGGAGGATGAAGTTAGGGGAATGGATGTCCATTTGGGAGTCGAAGGATCGAACTCCAATGGGCATGGAGAAGAGATAGATAAAGAAGAGAGCATGAAGAAAATCATTAAAAAGTTGCAGAAAGATGTAAAAACTCACCGAGCAGATAACAAAAAGCTCATGAAATCCAGGGAGAAATAGGGAGAATTCAACGTGAAGTTGATGCAGAGCTTGGAAATAATAGAAAATAAATTGGATAAGGAGACTGGCTTAAGCAAATAAGGAAGTCCTAGAAGAACAAGAAGTATTAGCCGGCATCACCAACACTCCCCGAGGCATTCCAATAAGAGAGCACACAACAACTCAAGTCCATCCCATGTTAGGAAGCATAAGAGGTCTGGGGAAGATGAGATACGAGGGGAAATGAACAAAATCAAACCTCCTATGTTTGATGGGGAGCACAAGAAAGATGAAGAGGCAGAGACAAGGCTATTGGGCATGAGAAAGTATTTTCAATTGCATAATTATTCCTCTCATGTGGAAGGAAGAATTGCGATCTATCAACTCAAAGGGAAGGCATCCGTATGGTGGGATCAACTTGTGAAAGTACAATATGTTAGAGAGAAGAATGTTACATGGAGGGAATTCAAGAGACATTTTGAAAGGAAGTACCTAACTAAGAGGTATTATGACAAGAAAATGAAAGAGTTCTTTTAACTCAAGCTGGGAAGTCTGCCCATTGATGAGTATGAAAGAATATTCTTGGAGTTGTTGAAGTATGTTCCCTTCATCAAGGATGGGACAGTTAAGATTCAAAGGTATCTAAGTGGGCTTCCATCTTCCATCAGTGACAAGATCTAGTATGATGATCCTAAAACTATGGAAGAAACCATAAGGAGAGAAAAATTCTTATATGATCAACAAAAAGAGAAGCCTACTTTCCAAAAATATTGGGAAGACAAGAACAAGTTTAAGAGGGAATAGAGGCAGAAGGGAAACGAACCACCATTTTTCAGGAGCATTCCTCAAGGACAACCAGTTTTGAGAGAGCCCAGGATGGCTGAAGTAGGTGGGCAAAGGCCAAAGTAGACACCTATGGAATGTTGGGGTTGTAAAGGGGATCATAGGTATAGAGATTGTCCTCACATAAAGGACAAGATGAGAGTTGTTCACAATGTTCAACAAGCTGAAACAGTGGAGGACATGGGCAGAAGAGTACCAAGAATCTATGCAGCCCTGGAAAACAAGCAAGCTGAGTTTCAATAACACATGATTGAAGTTGAAGGTATGATCAATAACCATGCCTTTACTATTTTAATAGACTCATGAGCTAGTCATTGTTACATAGATCCTAAAGTTGTGGAAATATTATGCTTGCCGATAAGAAAGCATGAGAAATATTGGCTGGTACAACTGGCTATAGGAGCCAAGAGGAAAGTTGTTGAGTCGGTTAAATCATGTCCAGTGGGCATGAATGGACAAAGTACCAAGGCAGATCTGAATATCTTGCCTTTAGGATCATATGATTTCCTAATTGGTATGGACTGGTTGGAACAACACCATGCCATTTTAGACTTCCATAACAAGGCATTCACTTGCTTGGATGTGGAAGGAAATCAAAGAGCAGTCGAAGGAATTCTCAGGGAAATTACTATTAGAGAAATTTCAACAATGCAACTGAAGAAATGCTACAGGAAAGACTGTCAAATAGTTGCAGCTCATATGGAGGAAGCATCTAAGGATAAGGTTCCAATTTTGGAGGACCATGCAGTCCTGGAAGATTTTGAAGATGTGTTCAAGGAGGTACCAGGACTACCTCCAAAGAGAGATATTGATTTCTTTATAAATTTGATGCCTGGAGCAGCCCCAATGTCAAAGACTCCCTACAGAATGAGTACACCAGAGTTGAAGGAACTGAAAATGCGGCTTGAAGAGCTTCCGAAGAAGGGGCAAATCTGCCCAAGTGTATCCCCTTGGGGTGCCCAAGTCTTGTTCGTAAAGAAGAAATATGGAACATTGAGGTTGTGCATTGATTTCAGATAGTTGAACAAAGTGACTATAAATAACAAGTATCCCTTACCAAGGATTGATGATCTCTTTGATCAATTGAAGGATGCAAAGATATTTTCAAAAATAGATACCAGGTCAGGATACCATTAGGTAAGGATTAAAGAGGAAGACATCAGCAAGACCGTCTTTAGAGCAAGGTATGGTCATTATGAGTTCACAGTGGTGCCATTTGGGTTATCAAATGCACCCGCCGTTTTTATGTGCTTAATGAATGGCGTTTTCCGGGAATATTTGGACAAGTTTGTCATTGTCTTTCTATATGATATCCTTGTATATTCGAAGTCAGAATAAGAGCACGTGCATCATTTGAGGATGTTGTTGCAAGTGCTAAGAGAGCATCAGTTGTATGCAAAATTGAGCAAGTGCTCATTTTATCAAAACAAAATTCACTATTTGGGGCATATCATATCAGAAGAAGGGATAGCCGTGGACCCTGAAAATATTGAGGCCAATAAAGGGTGGACAACACCTAAAAATGTAACAGAAGTCAGATCCTTCATGGGTCTAGCTGGCCACTATAGAAGGTTCATTGCAGGGTTTTCGAGAATAGCTCACCCCATCACTTCCTTGCAAAGGAAGGGGAAGAAATTTCAAAGGAAAAAAGAATGTGAAAGAAGCTTCCAACAATTGAAGCAACTGTTAACCAGTGATCCAATTCTGAAGATTGCAGATCTAAATGAAGATTTCATGGTTTGCACAAATGCATGTAAAGAAGGACTAGGAGGAGTCCTCAACTAGAATGGATTTGTGATATGTTTTGAGTCCAAAAAATTGAAAGAGCATGAAAGGCTCTACACCACTTACGATATGGAGTTGGCAACCATTGTACACGCTCTAAAGAAATGGAGACATTACCTCATGGGAAAGAGGTTTGAACTCAGGACAAACCATCATGGTTTAAATTATTTGTTTGATCAACCTACATTGAATGCCACACAAAGCAGATGGTTGGAATTCCTCTGTGAATATGACTTTGATATCAAGCACATCAAAGGAAATGAGAACAAAGTGGCTGATGCACTCAGTAGGAGAGTGCATGAAATGCATGCTACAACCATCAACATGTATCAGACGGATCTTCAAGGTAGAATCTCTGAGGCCGCAAAATTTGATTCACAATATATAGAATTGGTAACAAAATTGCAGCAAGGTAAAATGCAACAAAAGAATGAAGATTTCAAATTGGGAATTGATGGAATTCTCTTGTATAGAAACATAGTTTATATACCCAACTCTTCTGAATTGAAGAGTGCGATTTTAAAAGAAATGCACAATTTACCTTATGTAGGACACCTAAGACATCAAAAAACAATTTCAGCAGTCAAAATCCAATATTATTGGCTATGCATGAAGAAGGAAGTTTCTGAATTTATTGCCAAATGATTGGAATGTCAAAAGGTAAAGGTTGAGCATAGACACCCAGCTGGTTTGCTACAATCGTTAACCGTCCCTGAGTAGAAGTGGGAAGTGGTGACAATGGATTTCATCACAGGATTACCTAGAACCAGTAAGCAACATGACACAATCATGGTAGTAGTGGACAAGCTTACTAAAGCTGCCCATTTTATTTCATTGAAGACTACTCACAAGGCAACTAATGTTGTTGATATCTATATGAGGGAGGTAGCATGACTGCACGGGATTCCCAAGACAATTGTGTCTGACAGAGACCCAAAGTTTACCTCAAAGTTCTGGAGAGGACTATTCGAGGGGTTCAGAACGAACCTAAACTTCAACACAACCTATCACTCTGAGTATGATGGACAAACAAAAAGAGTACACAAAGTGATAGAAGACATGCTAAGGATGTATGTGATGGACAAATCATCTAAATGGGAAGATTATCTACACTTGGTAGAATTTGCCTATAACAATGGGTATCAAGCATCACTGAAGATGAGCTCCTTTGAAGCACTTTATGACAGAAAGTGCTACACCCCAATAAGCTGGGACAATCCAGTCGATAGGGCAGTGGTTGGGCCGGAGTTGCTTAAGGAAATGGAAGAGAAAATGTTGAAGATTAAACATAATTTGAAGGCTTCCCAAGACAGACATAAAAGTTATGCAGACAAAGGCAAAAACCACAGAGAGTTTAAAGTGGGTGACCATGTTTCCCTGAAGGTGAAAGCCAACAAAAATTCCTTGAAGCTGGGAAGCTATTCCAAGTTGGTAGCTAGATTTTATGGACCGTTTGAAATCCTAGAAAGGATTGGACCAGTAGCTTATATGCTTGCATTGCCTGCATCCATGAATGTTCATAATGTATTTCATGTATCGTTGCTCAAGAAGTATATACTCGATGCTAATCATGTGATTGATTGGAATGTGATCCAGGTGGAACAAGAAGGCGCTTTGCAAGTGAAACCTATGCACATACTGGATTGGAAGAACAAGCAAGTCCGAAATCGATTCGTAAAGATTGTAAAGGTTCAGTGGACCTGGTACGGTCCCGAGGATGCAACATGGGAGCATGAATATGCTATGCGAGCAGAGTACCCACATCTTTTTGAAGATTTTGGAAATCTTGTTGTTGTTGTGTAAAGAGTTGCACCGAGGACAATGCAAAAATAAGGGGAGGGGATTGTAACACCCCAAGGATGAGCCCCTGCTGAATTGTAATTATGCTTATAGGTTGGTGAGCCGAATGGTTATAATCTGAGAGACTTATGTGTTTATTAGGCTGGTGAGCCATATGCTAAGTCCAATGAGCCTGATTTTGTATATGTAAATACACACATATCATTAATAAAATTACATTGCTGCCTGTAGACCCTCCATGAAGAAAGAGTTACGGGGGACTAATCTCTACTAGGTGGGGAAGGGGCTAAGTGTCTAAGAATAGGGGCTAAGCTAGAGGGCTTACCTCTAAAGGAATAATATTATATTATCATTTCCTAGAAGCTCAGCTTTGATATAACCATGTTGTCCTAAGTTCCTGGGGGAAAGGGGGGTGAGTGTTAAGTGGAACTCATGCAACTTTAGAGAGACATGTGTCAATCTGAGCGCATGCAATTTTAGGTGGGCAAGTCAGCTTGTTCGAGGGTTCACTCACCATTCTCACAAGTTTCATGATAAACATGCCGATCACAGATCCTTCACCACTACGTCTGTAGTCTCACGAGGTTAGACACCCTGGAAGAGAGCCACACTCCCCACTGATGCATGCGCGATTGTAACCTGCAGTTATTGGACGTCGTCCTGTGTGTTTTCCTGTGAAGCCCGACGCATTTGTATTCGCCTGAGCCATGTTGTGTCTTAGCGTTTGGTTGTTGCCACTTTCGGTGTCCATACCCATTTTCTGTTGCTGTCGTCACCCGTGTGTTAGCTGAATGTTGTTGTTGTATTTCTTAGGAACTGAATTGAAGAAGCAGGTTGTCAGGCCTGCGAGCAAATCTCCTAGGTGAGAGAGTTTGCTAGGAAGTGAGTTCTCCTTAAGGGAGTCCCATAGCAACTACAATACTTTGAGACTTTCGGTCCTGCCTGTTGCTGAAGCCCAAGGTAAGGGAGGTGTAGTAGCCAATGGACTTGTATTAGTGAAGGTGTACCCTCCTGGGGTGGAGCAGGCGTGTGGAGAATGAGGGTTTGTGGGTTGTGGGCGTAAGTGGCTCCTGGGATAAAAGATCCTTCCTGTTGTTCTGTGCAACTTCCTTTTTGTCCTTGCCAAGCCTAGAATTCCCTTGCCCGATGGAGTTTAGTCACAGCTCGGGGGTGAACCACTGATGAGCCTAATGAGCAACGTGGTCTAAGGCTGGGAGGTTTGTGGAACGTCTGCACGTAGTTGGTGGTCACCTATTAAAAGATAAGTACCAATTCTTTGTTCGCTGTATGTTGTGTATTTGTATTTGCATTATAATTAATGAGTAATGCATGTATATATATATATATATATATGTTGCATGTAGGTGTTAATGTTGCTTCTGCATGAACATATGTATGAGTAGGGTATTGTCGTCTGTTTAATTGCAATAGATATATATTTATATGTGTGAATACCAGATGTTATCTCTATCTTCTGGTTAAGTTTTATATGTAATTATTTCTGCAAAGTTACTCGGTGGCATGACGTGGCCTGTTTTTTAAGGCCAAGAAAGTCACATAAATGGTATCAGAGCAGTAAAGGAAAAACAAAGGTTGCTTCAGTAGCATTACCCGACCGGGGTCGCCAGCTAGGGGACGTTACATGACCACACACTGAATGATGATGGTGGTTTAAGGAAGACCACAAACCAATCTGGTGGTTTAAGGATGACCACAAACTCTGGAACCCTTCTCTAGGCTCAATGGTTCCGAGAACATTTCCTAAGTTAGCTAGAAGTCGAAGTTATGTCTTCTACTAATGGGAAGTGCTCTCAAATGTTGTTTTATAGATGACCATAAATTATTCTCTTGCAGAAGCTGAAAGTCTTCTTCTAAGTGGAGGTTTAAGGGAAACCACAAACCATTGTCTAACAAAAGTTGTAAGTTTTCTACTACGTGGTGGTTTAAAGGAAACCACAAATCAATCACACTCGCTTGTCACGTTTGCTTGTTGCTACTCGACTGATAGGACTTCAAAACTAGAAGCCTGAATGGTTTAGAACAAGGACTAGTTCAGAATGTTGTCAAAGATTCTTTAGCTCAAGTGCGTCGTGAAGAAGTTGATTATGAGTTTGCAGCAGTGCTTCATTGGCCCGCAAAACTTTCAAGCAGGTCACAACAATTTGCAAAGTTTGTTTGTCCATGGTGACTGTAGTGTCTACAAAGGAGAGGATTAGAGTGTTTAATAACTCAATCAGGTCTTCAACTTGAGCCATATTTAAGACACAACTAGATGTCACGATTTCTTGCAACTCCACCCAGAATCAGAATTTACAAGACAAATTCAACTATGCAAACAACAAATGAAGGGTGTAGGCTTCTACTGAAAATGCACCCGTTTACAATGACTTAAATTCAATGAATACAAGTAAACTTACAAGGCTTGATCAAAGTCTTCACTGCAAAAAGGTTGATGAAGTACTAGTACACTATCTCAGGCCAAAAAATGGCGGGGATTGGCATTCACCTCCATATCCTCCAAAGAGTTCATGCACATGAATGGATATAAGAAACTCCACATAATCCTTCGATCCCTCAACGCATCCAAATTCAACCTTGAAACCCTAATTGCTGGCAAATCATTGCAACATTTCATGTGAAAACTCACTAGACCAAATCTATTTCAACTTGGATGAATCAATGCAAATGTAGTGATCTTCACAACGTGTGGGAATTTAGAGGAAGGCTGGCCCATCGAAGGAGATAGGGTGCAATTGACGTAACCCTAACGTTGTGGCTAATGGAATATGAAAGGTTGATTAGACTCGTGACATTATTTCACCATAACAGAAAAATGGGCCGCAATAATTACGTCGAAAGGCGTATACCTATTGACAATGAGCACAATTAATCATTTTTTAATCTAAAATTCTAATCTGATGGCTAACAATTGAAGATGCTGGCATATTCTTAGTCGTCCTCCCAAATCAATGAACGTGATTTCCTCTTCATAACTTCCTTGTATTTTTGAATGCATCCGTTAACCTGTTGACCTTTTAACATTTACCTAATCATATTAAGAAATCACTGTAGCACTATATGATTGCCACGTTTAAATGATTAAACTTTGGATTTAGCAAGCTGGCCGTAGACGCTCATTCTCTGATTGTGCGTTTCATTTTCTGGCTATGCATTTCATTTTTTGTCCGCACCTTTCGGCATTCATCAGCCACGGTTTTGAGTGGCTGTGCTAGTTGTAGGCATTTCCAGGCATGAATAGGATAAGCGTGAAATGCCTGGAAATGGACGGCGAGGACCTTAAGTTTTTCTTGGTTGATTTCCGCGGATCATGCAGCAGATGCGCGTTTCGATCTCTACATCCGAGATGGAGTTTACCGATTCTTTTCGGCTATTTCAATCACGGAAATATTCCTTTCATATCAAGGCAAGTGACTAGAAGCTGAAGAAATGAAGTTTTCCGATTTGCGTTGAGGCAGACTCGAGCACACGATGGCTATCACCATGCGCGAGAGAGGGCAGCGTGTGAGATACCATGCACAGTCGATCGAGCTATCACGTAGAACAGGTAAGGATTCGAGGTAGAACAGTGAGGATTCAACGTAGAACAATCGCCTAATTAGGGTTCATTTAGGGTTTGGGAAATTGTCCTTTGGTCGTGCGAGTTAGGGTTTATGTAGACGGTGGGAATACCACAAAATTCCATGGGGCATGTTAACTAGTAGGAATGGTAGGGCGTAGGAGCTAAATGATGCAGACTGACTGGCAAAGACGAAGAATCTCCAGAAGGCGCAGAGACTGGCAGGAAGGCGGTTGGAATCCTACCAGGGATGAAATCATTGATAGTTATATTAAAACCCTTGCCCAGGTCGTTGGAAATGAGGTGGAAGCCAGAATGAAGATTTATTTGATCAAGAATCCTGGCACTGGAAATGTAGAGAGACCAGGTCTCGACAGTGTTGCGAATGGAATTCGGGGTTAAAGAAACACCTGTCACGCTTAGGGGTGGGACGCTATGAAATGGTCAGCAACGGAATAATTAAAACCGCTCACATATTAGAAAGAAAGAAAATGATTTTAATTTCTATGGCTAACAATAGTTTATCAACCCTTTTTCTGTTCAACTTGATGATGAATTCCCCCAATTTTTCTGTCCCCTTGCTGTCAGGATACTTATATACTTATATAGCTGTCTCTACTGTCTTTGAAGGCTTCACACTCTAAAATAAAATGTTTTTCTGTTTCCACTTTTTAGGAGGTGCAGAACACACACCCTTTCTTTAGTTGACTAGCAAGCAAAGGAGCACAAAGAAGTCGTTTTGAGGCTATAGATAGCTAAGATAGGGTAAATTTTGACCGTGAGAACTACCGGATTTGATACCAATGTTGGAAACATGTATAAAGATAAAGCATGTAGTCCATTTTATTAATGGATATGATACACTAGTGCATTTTATTAATGAATATGATACATATATATGTACATCTAGATGATTTTTGGATTCTAGTTAGTTACATTATCTTGACTCTACGCATTACTTGAAGTTCGTAACCCAAAGGATTACATTTTCAACATGTTCAATATGGAGTTGACATGTTGAATTAAAAAATATATTAATAACAAAAAATAATTTCAATGCTTCCCAATATAAGAGATATGTGTAATTCCTTTAATGCTTAATATAGAATTGACATCTCGCATTTAAAAAATATTAATAACAAAAAAATATTTCAACCTTCACTTTTTCAATATC
>ML839570.1:0-15069 GCA_009831015.1 Picea engelmannii | reverse complement strand
GCTTAAAACATTTCAATGGTGTATTGCTCAGTACGAGGGAAGTATGTAATTCCTTCCATGCTCAACATGGGGTTTACGCGTGGCATATATATATATATATATATATATATATATATATATATATATATATGGAAAACAATGTAGATTCATCTTAACTAGGAATATTGAGGTAAGGTTTGCAACCTCAAGGATTTGATCCATCTTAACCCATAATGGATTGGAAGTTATGATGGATTTACACTGGCATTTAGGGAAAATTTTACTAAAGATTTGATCCATCTTAACCCATAATGGATTTGAAGTTATGATGGATTTACACTGGCATTTAGGGAAAATTTTACTAGCTAATTTTTTTCCCATGTTTTTTCCCCAAAAAAGATTTGTGAATTTCCACTTTTTCTAAAAATGATTTGACTCAAATTCTATAGGATAAAATTATTGTATACTAAAAACTCCAAAATTTTTAGAAACTACATAAAATCCTTAGAAGTTTGAATATTTTTACAAAATATTGCGGAACATTTTATAGATGTCATCTTAAGAATTAGTAAGATTTGTTAAGGTTTATACACTTTAAGACAAGTATGGATCCTTAAAATTTTCCTGCTGGTATTATATCAACACTTAAGTTTAATATGCACTTTCACGTAGAGAAACTCAAAGATGCATATCTTAAAATTCCATCATCATTTTATGTATAATGTTGCATTGAATCTATAATCTTAAAATTAAGGTTTAATAAGCACCTCCAAGTTGCGAAAGCTCAAGAATATATAGAAGTCCCACTCGAATCCTTAAATCGATTATGCATGTTTTTTGTTTGATAGATAAGCAATTAATTCTTGGCATTGCCTAACTGTTCTACATTTGGGATTTTTTCACCGGAATCTGACGACTTAAATCTACACAAAATCACAATTTTCTGATGTTCAAATTCCATTTTTGAATGTAGAAATGGATTCAACATGCTAAAAAACCCTTGGGGCACCGAAGTTATACACAAATAACCACTCATATTTGTAGATCCAACAATCACTTGCTGGATTTCGGGCAAATATCACCGAAAAATATCCCTAGAAAAAGACCAAAACATAGAATGTCTAGCTTATGGCTTAAGTCTTTGCATTCAAGGAAGTCCAACTTTTTAAAAAAATGTATCAAATGAAAACGACATATTGATTTCTATCCTAGAAGTCCAACATGTAAGGGTATTGTAGCAAATGGAAAGTGCATATTGAAAACGACCACATCAGTATTTTGACACATATTTGATGGCCATTGTGGCTTATGAAAAATGGCATTGTAGGCCTAAGGAAAACTAGATGAAAATAGTTTGCAGGTGAAGCCAGTATTTTGCATGATATTATTTCCACCAATGGGATTAAACAAATTCTCTACAATTCTCGAGAAACTTGTGGAAATTACTTGCATAGAAATTATTCTATATATGAATGATCTCAATAGGAATTGACATGAGAAAAGGGTGTAGGAATCAATCAACAGACCTTGTTCACAACAAATCAGACAAATTTTTAGTTGAGGACAATGTGGCTAAGAAGAACTGTGAAATCCCCACGAGCTTTAAGATGCTTGGACTGTTCATTCAGTACAAAGTGGGTAATAGTCATCAAGTTTGTCTGGAAGGCTTCCGTAAACTAATCCATTTTCCTTCCCAATTTACTACAGTCTAGATGAGGCTGAGTTGATATGAGCTCGAGACATTGGAGTATTGTGCTTTGATTCTATAGTCATCTTTGTGTCTCTTTCAACAATACATTTCCCAATGGCTTTGATAGGATATGCCATGTTTTCTTTGGATTGGTTGAAATGATTGATTTCTTTTTTAGATTTGAAATGTCTAATTTTTAGAGTTGTCTCTTCATTTCCTCTTAATCCTAAATTTTATTTAGATAGGCATTTTCTAGGTGATGGATTGTCCTTGTTACATCCTTGTCATAGTGATTATCATTGAGAAGCTGGTCAATGACACATGGCATGTTGAGATAAGGCTACATAAGTTATATATACAGTATGCCTCTCATCTATTATGTAATAATCTTTTCTTGATTAATAAAATTGTGTATGTGAGTACACTTGGTGAATGTTAACATGGTATTAGGGCCATGGAAATGAGATGGATTTGTTGATGAGAGAATCATGGTGATGAGAGAGCTATGGTACTGAATCATTGAAGAAGACTCTAAAGCTCAACCACATATTTCTTTGTCAAACAAAGAAATTGAGGCATTTCTTTTGTTATTTATAATTCCGCGGAGTTTTATTTTTCAATTCTAAAATATTAATTTAAAAAAAAGTGGGGTAAGTTGAGTCTAAGTCTGTTCTAGATTTACAATCCATTCAAAATCTACAAATTTTGCCAAAATATTTGTAGACCTCAAAAATCTGTTGTAGATCATAATTAAAAAAATCCCTTTATTGTCAAATTGCTGAGATATTCACACAAATGTGGCAATTCTTTGAGTCGTTTCTTTAAGCATGAGTTTTGGATCTAGTTTCTATTAGATATAGCAATCTACTTTGTTTTGGAATCATGTGTATTTATACCTTTCCACACATTATCGATGCTTGAATGTTAACAAATGCAGCGATTGCAAATGCCCCAAGACCTGGTCGCTCTCATTTTCTGAAGTATAAGAAGGAAATATAGTACCAAAGTGGCAGAAAAACAAAGCCAAAATGAAAGGAGAATCGACCAATTCCACAACCAAAGCAAGGAAGTGGTTAATCGTATGATCCACCATAAAGAGATCATCCAGAGTATATATATTTCCATTTGAGGAAGGAATTGGATCCCTTCACTTCCCTTGTCCACTTTTTGGCCTCCCCTATTTGGCAACATAAATTTTCTCAAATGCCTTGACTTCTTCGACACAAATAACACCAAAAGTGTTAGCATTCTTCCTTGTGTATGTAATTTACTGCAGTTCTGAAAGGGTATTGAAACCTCAATCAGGGAAATTCAGACAATTTGAATCATTTTCTTTAATACCTGGAACTAGTGCTTGAAATTCAATCCCGCAGGTGAGGAATATAGATTGTACTTTCGTGCAAACTAGTAAAGCCATGGAACCCAAATGATATCTTTATCTTTAACGTGATTTTTCTTTTCACATTTAGAGGTTGAAACTCCACAATTGCTTGGGGACCTTGTTGAAAAAACCCCAGCTAGCGCATTTGAACCAATCTGCCAAACAATTGGACTTGAACCTGAGACCTCCCGGAGTCCAAAGGACCGGAGGAGGGTGGATTTGCCAATCCACCTATAGGCCTAAGCCCTTTATATTTAACATGATACAATGAGACATGTAAATTAAGTTGAGGCAAAAGACTTGTTATTTTAAGGCGTTGTCTAAACATTTGAATTTTTGAAATTTTTCACCAAAATCCAACAAAACAGAATTTGGTGAAATCACCATTTTCTGTTGTTTAAATTGCATTTTTGAATGCATAAATGGATTCAACACCCTAAAAAACCCCTGGGGCACTCAAATTATACAGACTCAATCACTCAAATTTGGAGTTCCAACAATTTTTGGTCGGATTTTGTAAAAATTGATTGGACGTAAAAACTCCAAAAAGTCAAACTTTTAGACTACGCGTCTACAACAAAAATTTAAGTGGAGGTTTTTTTTTTCATTTATCACCATAGAATGATTTTAGTTCAAGGGGGTTTCTTCATTAAATATTATTGTAATTGAAGGTGAGAAGAAATGGTTCACTTATTTATTAAAGATTATTATTGTGTCAAATTTTGAAAATTTGATGAAATTGAATCATATTTGTAATTTTAAATTGAAGCTTTGACAATGAAATGCGCTCTCAAAGACTTCTTTCAATGAGGTTATAAGAGGGTTAAGGTCAAGCCTCTATAGCTTTCTTTTGGGGTGTGTGCATCATTCCTTATGCTTGATGCTTTTTATTATTTGATGATTATGGGCACTTGATCAACAACATCATGTCTTAATTGGTAAACTTATTAAGAGAAATTGGATGGACCCAATAAATGTGAGGCATAGAGTCATCACATGCAAATCACATTAATTTATAATGAATCGTGGAAATATGAATGTAGTAGTTGTGATAAAACTTTAGTTAAGCCTATTGATGCTACATAATTGACAAAATTGGAATTGAAAGATGAAAAGGCACTTGCACTTTTGAGATATTCTGTAATTGATGAAATGTTTGTACATATTTAAAATGTGACTAATGCTTGGAATGCATCGAAAATATTTAAGAAAATGTTTGATACTCAAACCGAATAAAACTAGTTGATCTCCATGCAAAGCTCCTTAATCAAAGATTGGTTGAAGGGGGGAATATTTTGGAGTACATCTCTCGTTTAAAAAACATTAGATGGGAAATACTAAAATATGGGTTTAAGGATGTTGAAGAAAGTTTTATGACCTTGAAATTTATCAATGGTTTTCCACCCTCTTATAAACATTTCTTAGAAACTTTACAAATCACTAGTAAATTGGAGAATCAAACTTTTGATTCCCTTAGTGACTTGTTGGTCCAACATGACATGAATTTTGGTAAAAGAAGAACTCAAGGGAAGATATTTTATTTACCAACTCAAGAAAATGAGAAAGCTCAAAAGGAAGAAGCACTTAGAATGAAATTACAAGAGGATGGGACATATAAAATGAAAATTCAAAAGGAGGAGGAAGATTCAATAATCCAAGAAATCAAGAGTATGGTCATGGTAGAAGCCAAGGAAGAGGAGGAAATAATCAAAATTAACAATATTTTAGAAGTTCTCATGGTCCTCTTAACAACAATATTCAATCAAGAAAAGGTGAAGATATGAATCAAGTAAAGTGCAAAAGATGTATTCGCATTTGGCATATGGAAAAAGAGTGTACAACATAGAGTGAAAACTTGCTTAAGAATAAACAAATTTTCAACTCTAAACAACATTTTAAGTACAAATCTTCAACTTTAGGTCAATATGCACACAACCAAGAAAATGATTTTGAATGTCTATTAACAACTAATTAGGAGATGGATTTTCTAGATTCAGTTGCCACTAACAAGATGACGAGAAAGGATTATGAAGATGATTGGATACTAGATACAGGGGCTACTCAACATTTTTTCTACATAAAAGATTATTTTTGGACTATAAGTACATGGAAATTAATCCAATTCATTTGACAAATGACACAAACCATACTCCTCAAGGAAAACAAGCAATCCACTTCTCTCTTCCAAGAATTGGTAAAGTATTAGTTTCCAATGTTTGGTATGTTCCACCCTTTAAAAACATTTTGGTGTCCTTGGTCCTCATTAGACAAGGAGGTAATCAAATTATCATGGAAGATGACTTCGTCAAAATTAACACAACTTCGAAACAATGATGAAGGGTTATGAAGATGGAAATTTTTTGAGGATACAAGGCATTGTCATTCCTCACAAACAATATATTGTAGTATTAGTGCATTTATTCCCTAGCTCCTTAAGATTATGGCATTATAGATTTGGACATTTGAACTTGGAAAGCTTATGTAGACTTAAAACTGAAGAGAAGTTTAAAGGGTTGCCTACTTTCAAAAAAGGAAATCACTAAGTGTGAAGCATGTATCATTGGAAAACAAAAGAGGGATCATTCTCTCACAAGTACATGGCGAGCAAATATATGTTTGCAACTTATACATAATGACAATTATGGTCCCATGAAATCTTCCCCCGGTGAATGCAAATACTTCATTTTTTTATTGATGATTTTACAAGGATGACTTTGGTATATTTTTTAAAGGATAAATCAAAAGCCTTTGAAAAGTTCATACATTTTAAATGCTTAGTTGAAAAAAGAACCAACGAGTTTTTTTGTCACATTGAGAACAAATAATGGGGTAGAATTCACTTAAAATAAATTCAATGATTATTGTAGGAAAAATGGAATAAAAATGCAGTTGACAAATTTTTCTACTCCACAACAGAATGGGGTCATAGAAAGAATGAATACAACTCTAATTGAAATGACAAGATCTATGTTACTTTTCAAGGGGTTAAGCACAAAATATTGGCAGAAGCAGTTCAGACAACTATCTATCTAAGGAATTGATCACCCACATCAGCCTTAGATGAAATCACTTTGTATGAAGCATGGTATGATACTAAGCCTTCACATAATCATCTTTGAGTTTTTGGCTCCACTTGCTATGCCTTAGTTCTTGAAGAAAAAATTACTAAGTTCGGAATTCACAGTATGAAATGCATGCTTATTGGATATTCAAAAGAGAAGAAAGGCTAAAGGTTGTTATCTAGTGGGAAATTCATTATTATTCAAGATGTTGTATTTGATGAAATATAAATTCAAATTGTTGAAGACATTGATAATCTCCTTAGTCACTTGGATAAAAAGACAATTCATGATAAAAGAATTCATAAAAGAAAACTAAATTGGATTGAAAAAGACTTAGGCCCCAACATGAATGTTCAAGAGTTAGATAATTCTTCTTCAAAGGAAGACAAATCAAATGAAAAAACTTCACTACAAGCACAACAAAATAGACCAAAATGGTTCACAAAACAACTCAAAGATGTTCCCCAAATGAACACAACAAAATAAGAACTAGAAGTTCTATTACACCTCAATCAATTTTTTCCTTAATCACTCATGCTTCCACTGAACCAACCACTTTTGCAGAAGAAATGGAGAATAAAGAATGGTAGCAAGACATGGTGGATGAATATGATTCAATCATTGCAAATGGAACATAGAAACTTGTTGATTGTCGAAAAAATGTTAAACCCATTGGTTGCAAATGGGTTTATCAAATTAGGTATAAATAAATAATTGTGACAACACTTTTTTCTTAGAAATAAAGATCCATATGCAAATGGGTTTATCGAATCAGGTATAAAGCACCTTCTCTCTTCCAGGAGGAGGTGCATAGAAAGATCCAGGTGCTGAATGAAGAAGTTGTGGCCACAATGGACCCCATGGAGCAACAACAGAATTTTGACCAAATCCAATAGGCCGACAATGAACTGAATACACTCTTTGAGGCATAGTTTGTAGCCAAGAAGAAGCTGTGTGACTTTCGACTTGTAAGTCAAACAACCTACATGAAAATGCATCAAGTTGATGCAACCGCATATTCCAAGTGGAACTTGTTGTTCGAGGCCAAGCCAAAGGAGTATAGCAAAGAGACGACCCAATAGTTTCTTGCAGAGGCATCACTCCTCGCCCGAAAATGACAAGACAAAGTTGGAAGATTTCAAGGAGTGAAACAACGAGCCTTAGAGTTAGTACCAGAGTTGGGCCCTTTGTTTGAAGAGGTAAAATAAGAGAAAGCACAAATAGAAGATCCCAATGAAGAAGAAAATTAGGACAAGGGAAAACAACAGATGCTCCTAGAGGATGTGAAAGAACCAAGCGCATGACTCGAGGGTGAATCAAGGACTGTGGTCGGAGCCTGTTGGGCCCTTCATTTTTGGATAAGGAATTGCACAAGTTTTGACTGAGCACGATTTGCGCAAGATTCATAAGAGGCCTGGAGAAAGAGCAACAAAAAGAAGTTGTGAAATTCAACGCAACGTTAGCTAAGCAACAAACGGTTACAACAGAACAAGAAAGCGTGCAAGCCAAGAAGGAAGACACAACCCAACTTATATATAGGGATGAACATAACTGTAAAAGGGTTGATTGATTTAGTCATTGTTGTTGTTGTTACCTAGTCGGATTATTGTTGATGATTGTTGTAAGTCGAGTTAAGTCAAGTCATGAGTCTGTAATGAAGGGGAACTATGAGTTTGAGAATTGGGGCTCTGCGACATGAGTCCAGAGCCAAGAGTCTCTACAACGCACTACTGTGTAATTATGAGTTTGTAATCAGAGAAGGATTCTGAAGATAATATGAAGAAGGACCTAAATTTTCAAATATGATGTGTCTCTGTGTGTTTACTTATGCATTACAATATTTCCTTATGTCTTACAAGTTCTATTTAATGGTTCTACGTTTAAATGCTTGCTAGCAACGTAAGTAGGTTCGATTCTTGCACATGTATGTTTCAAATCTATTCATGTCTCTTGCGCAAGATCAATAATGAGTCCTGAAGGCTCTATGGATCCTCTTAAGTCTTTTCCCTACCCTTCCCTATCTATCTGTCTCAGCGACGCTTCGGGTGAGACTTCTTCTCTTCGAAGGAGATGAAAATGCCAATGCTTTAGACTACACGGTACCTTTTGTTGGTAACCTAAGAAGGACCTTGGTATGATCAAACTCATGCCAAAAGGGCATTCCACCCCTCTGTGAACCCCCGTGAAATGGGGCGTTCCACCCCCCTGTGCACCCAACACAACATAAACACTAGTTCTATGCATGCAAAGAATATAACACATACCCAACAACTTGGGGACCACAGTTTAATTTATAAGGGGTTGAGAGCCGAGAGAGTAGGGCTTAACGCATTAATTATGCAAGGGTTAGGGGTTAGGGTTTAAGGGGTAATTAGTGGTCAAGGATTGGGGTACTTAATGTTTTAGGTGTTTATAAGGGGTCAATGGCTAAGGGATTATGGGTTAATAGGTTATTGACCATCCAATGGTTAGGGATACTTAGGAATTGGTATTCTATATGGAGAAATCAACTTAGCTAAGAGCGAGAAACAAAGACAACAAATCAATGATGAAACTTGTGAAATTTATCAAGATGTTTATTAATATGTTGAACAAATATAGGAAAAATGTTATTTTTCTTGACATGTAGAAAGAAAGACACTTTGTGAGATATATAGTCACAACTAGCAAGAAAAACCTATTGTTATTTCACCTTCATCATTAAACCATTAACCAATAACCCCTAGCCCCCTAAGCCCCTAAACTATTGACCCCTAACTCATTCTAACCGCTTAATACCTAACCCTAAACCCCCAACCCTTACTCCCTAAAACACCATTAACCTCTAAATCCCATATGGCCTAAACCCCCTAAAGCTACCTTAAACCCTAACCCCTTAACCATTGATCCTTAATGGCCTTATTAACCCTTAAACCACTAATATATTAACCCCTAACCCCTTACACCCTATACCCCTAAACCTTAAACCCCTTAACCACTAAACCCTACCCTAAACCCTAATTAAAATATACATCTTATGTCTACTTCTTCTATTCTTAACTTACTCTCAATTTGTTGTGTACATATAATATATCCATAAAGAAAAAAAATTCATTATTTTTCTTCTACATTTAACATATAAAAGTTTACAAAAACAATCTACAATATAAAGAAATATAATGAATAACTTACCAAGGGATGATATTCATGCCCGCCTTCAAGGTGTCCATACTCCCTACAATGTTTTTTAGTTGTTTTTATTAAAAGTCTCCTTCTATTGTAGCCCCTGCATTTTTTACAAGGGAAATAACATTTTCGATCACCTAAAGGCCCCAATGCAGATCTCACATCTCCTTATCCTCCTAGAGGAATGTTATGTGACATTTTTCCTTACCAAACGTTCAATGATGATTATCTTCAAAAATCAACCTAAGTAGTTTATCTATTTGTAATACAATTAAAAGAATAAAAAAAATTCTATTCTAACAAAAACATATCCCCTATATATAACCTAATTTGCAAACTGTCACTAGTATAGAAACAACATCAAACATCTCTAATATTTCATTTTTTTAAAATTATATATCCCTTTTTCATCGAACTTTTGACGGATGATGACCAGAGAGATGTTGCTTAACAATCACAAAATATTCACTGTGTCAAACTTAACAATGGGGACATTTGACTTGGTCAACCGTTAGATATTCAACGGTTTCTCTGAGTGTCGGATATCTGATGAAATGTAATTGAGTGTTGATTATCGGACTGTTAATTCCCTTTTGTCGAATATCCGACGAACGTCGTGGAATTAAAAAAAATACAAAAATTGCAAATAAAATCTGACAATACGATTGATTTTATCAGTATTGTCGGAGTATGACGTCGATTTTTCTTCCCATGTGTAGTAGTGAGTTAATAATTCCAATATGATCTATCTATTGAATTCCAAACACAAGAAGCTAACAGATAATTTAATTGTCCTTTTATTTTTTTATTTTTATTTTAGTAAACTTTTAATTTTTCATACTGCATAGTAACTTAAAGACCTCTACCAAGAACTTAGTATGTATTTGGCAACATGGTTAGTGCAAACATGCTTTTAGTATATGGTACTTTCTTTCTTGAAATATCAATAGTGCAATCTTCGAAATTATGTTGAAGCATTATTTTTTGTCTATGGATCATTACCTACCTACCTTATTGAATGTTCTATATATGGAAGACTTATTTTTTGGATTTTCTATGAATGTAAAATGCTAAGCATGTTTATTGCAATATTTTAGAATTGAAACTAAAAAATATTTTGAAACTTTTGTAAGTATATATGCTAGTGTCCCCACTTGGTCCACTGGCACAATTTTTCTATCCACATTATGCACTATTGATTTATGTCTTTGAAAATGGATAGCTTACTTTTTGGAGTTAATGTGTTAATATAAGAGGGTAGGGTGGGGGAGAAATTAGGAAAAAATTAAAAAAAATTCCTTAATATCTCCCTCCATCCTCACCCCCATTAATATCTCCTTCCATATTCACCCCCATATAAGTAATTTTTCTCTAATATCTCCCCCCACTCCCACCCCGACCCCTATATAAGGGTGGGGATGCAGGGAAACAATGTGCATTTCAAGGGTGGGTTGGGAAGGGACAATGTGTAGTTCAAGGGTGGGGGTGGACAGGGACAATGTGCATTTAAAGGATGGGGGTGAGCAGGGACAATGTGCATTTAAAGGATGGGGGCGAGTAGGGACAATGTGCATCTCAAATGCACATTGTACCCCCTCAACCCTATATAAAATGGTTATTTCAATTTCATCAAGTTGGTTGTGTATAATCCTAGTGGATACTTAGAAGTCTTGGTCTTTAAGTTGCCTACTATGCTTGTAACTAGCTAGAATAGATTTCAGACAACATGTTACGAGTTGAAGTATCATAAATTATGTAGATTGTGCACATCAAAGTATGCCCTTGTTTATGAAATTATAGCAACATCATTTCTTTACTTGGAACATCATTATTATTTCTTTGGTAATGTGCCCTTCAAAGGAAATATGAGTCATGATATTGAAAAATAATATTTTGCATTGTTGCTCTTTTTCTAGGTTCCCATTTTTCTGATCATGGAGTCACTTCACTCTTAGACAAATCTATATTTGTCTTAGTACAATGGACAAATGGAGTAGTTCTATGAATTATTTTCTTAATTGTTCATGGGATTGTTTCCTATGGTTGATGTAGGGCCCTTATTTTCATTTACCTACCAAAAACATAGCCGAATTTTAAACTTGGAAATTGAACCTAAAGAGACCAATAATTAAATGCAAATTAGTCATATCACATTGGATAATCTCCATAGATTCTAAAATTGTAACTAGTCTTAAAGAATTCTAAGTTCCTTACGACATTGAATAAACTTGATACCAAATGTAAAATGCACACACACAATGTGGTACAATGAGGTATGTTTCAAGATGCCAATTTACTTGTGTTTATTCATTCATTACTTGGTCTCCCTTAATAAGTGTTTTATAAGAGTCCACCAATGAGCTTCCCAATGATAATGGAAGATGGCACAATCCTCCCTTTGAGCACTTTGATCTCTCGACCCTTTTCTAGTGCATTTCCAAGTATAGGGTAGGTATCATCCCTATTCAACACAAAAGATCTATGGTATTTGCTCCCTCTACTACATTTAGTGTAGTTTTATATTTTGTGATATAGGATTTGAATTATAGCCATACTTAATTGTTGTTTTGTTCTCATTTGTTGCTTATTATAAACAAAAAGGAATATGACCATTCTTAGCTTATTATTTTTGCATGATTAAAAAATGAAATCCATAAACTTACATTTTAAGTATTTTTTTTACAACTTTGAATAAAAAATTACAAATACTTATTAACTTTACAAATATAAAATTATCTTTAAAACTTTAATTTTAATAAATAAAAATAAAATATTCAAAATTTAAATTAAAAACCATCACATAACCACTACCCTTTCTTATTATCATATTTTCAATTTATTATAATTATTACATTTCCAAAATTCACATACACCTTTCTTTTACTATTAAAAAAAATTTGAGATCTATCATTATTCTTTCTTTTAAAAATAAATTAATATAAACTTTATGATACTATTCTTACACAATCATATAAATGTACTTTGAGTGATTGCTTAGATGCTTATTGATAATAACTTTGAGTGCCTTGCAAGTATAGAATTAATTTTTACAACTTTTACTTTGATAAATGAAAATCTTTAAACTTTAATTTTCATAAAAAGAATAATTCACTACTCATTGCTTTGTCACGAAGAAGATAAAAAAAAGAATATGAGCATTTCCCACTTCTTACTCTCCATGTGTTCTTTTCTTTAAAAAAAAATTACATAACCCTTTCCTTTACTCTTTAATCTTCTATAAAAGAATTGCACACACTTTCACTTTAAAATTAGAATTCGTGTAAACTTTAACCACTTTCACTTAGCATAAAATTTAACCGTATGGACAATGTCGGATGCCCCCTGCAAGGAAATTAGAATTCACATAAACTTTAACTGCGCGAACAATGTCGGATGCCCCTCCTCTATGTGAATTAGAATTCGCATAAACTTTAACTGTGCGAATGATGTTGGATGCCCCTCCTGCACGGATATATAAATGTATAATGCGCTTTGAGTGATTTCTCATCACTTTTCCTATGCCCAATCCACCTCCCGCCCTCTCACTCAACGTTGTTTTTCTGCCTCCACCAACGGTCCGTGGATTTGTCTATCTGTTCTGCTATGTTGTACAGTGAAAAAAATGCAAAAAAAATTATAAAATATTTTCAACATTCCATTTATGATACATAGACATTTTGATCCATACTTTTGACAATTTCTATTATATTGCAACTGTCATAAGGAGGTGTTATTCTTCGTGGTTTTAATCCAGTCTCTTCTTTCCCATTGAAAATATGGGTTCCGGTACTTCGATACTTATCGTTCTTAGAGAGGAAGTGCTTATACTCATCAAACACCTCATTTCTTAAATTTCTTGATTGACGATATTTCATCTTAGGATCACAAACTAGACATGCAAATTTACCCTTTGTTTAAATACCTGCAAGAGATGGATTAAATTTTATATCAATTATTCGAAATATGATTATTGAAGGGATTATATATTAAAAAATATGCATGATATAAACTTCATAAAATTAAACACTATAGTGTAACATTATAACATACCACTTAAATGTGTTATCTCTGGGGCATCATGAATTTTCCATACAAGCATTACATGGAATTGAAATTCCCTTTGCACACCTACTGGTCTAGAGATATCATACATAGTGATGCCCTTCCATAACTCTAGTAACTCATAGATAAGAGGCTCGATATATACATTCATATCTTTGACTTGGTACTTACCTAATTGATTGAATGTACATTAGATAATTACTACATATATGAGTAAATAAAAAAATATCAAACATAATTGAACATATATGAGTAAACAAAAAAATATAAGACATAATTATGAAATAAACAAGACAAATGAGATGTTACCTTATTAAAAGAAATTATTCTAAACAAATCCTTGGAACAATCATTGCCAATATTATGTTCTCTCTCTTTATTGACATCTATGGATGAATCTTATTGTTGATAACAAAAATAGGCCACATTGAGTAAGTAGATCTGAGCTCTCCAAATGGATTGACACCATCAGTTTATGAGGTTCACCTTTAAAATGTGGCCATATTTCCTCTATATTCTTAAATGCATATCCATCTGCAGGAATTTGAAGAACACCATATTTAATTCTATTATTTTCATGGTAATCCATAAATTGTGCTATTCTTTTTCACCTGAACAATTGCCGCAAATGTGGAATTATGAGAATATAGCGAAGAACCTTGTGATGCACCTTTTTTGTTACTTGATCGGTTCAATATATACTAATTTGACATTTCGGGCATTTTTATTTCGATGCATGCTCTCCATAACACAAATATGATCATCAGGACATGAATGAATAGCTTGATATTCCATTCCAATATCTTTCATAATGGCATGTAAATCTTGGTATGTGTGGCATAACAAATTTGACGGTGGTAACAAAAATTCACCTAACAATCTACAACATAAAAAATCAGTATTGGTTAATGTAAAGAATATTGATTGTACACATTGCATCCAAATTTTACAGATGATCAACTAACAATAAAAATAGAGGAAAAAAACAAAAACTTTATCATCATGTATTAAATGTGACAAAATATATTACATACCTCAGGATTGTGTGACACAAGTGTTTGAAAAACCATTCACAACCTTTAAGTTCACCAACAACAATATAGCAGAGAGAAGACTTGTTTTGGAGCCTTCATAAAGAAGTTGTGTTTCCTTCTCAAGTACATGTATATCAAAAACACCATCAAGTTTATCATCATCATCATCTATTCTAGCATTATTAAATGTCTCTTGGATCAATATATTTGTCCCATCTTCTTCAAATGTGTTATTAGCTCACCATCTTCTTTCATAGGATCATTAACCCGATCTTCAATATTCACTCCATGTTCCTAAACAGGCACTTGTACAACCATGTCTTCCTCCATGGACAATGCACTAGGGCGTCGTTCCTTTATAATTACAAAAAATCAAGTAATATTAGTGTATATAGCAAATATTAAAACGATAAAAACACTGACAAATATAATATAGGAAAACAAAGACAACAAAAACAAAGATACACACTTTTCTTGACATGTAGAAAGACAGACACTTTGTGATATATATAGTCACAACCAACAAAAACAATATATTCTTATTGTGCCTTCATCATTATGTCATATTCTTTCTTGATTTCACTTGGAGACCACAAGTGTTAAGTGGATGGAAAATTCCCTGGGCCTAACTTGGGTAGATTTTAACCTTGTACAATTATTTACTACAAACATATTTTCAATAAAAGAAAAAAAAAA
>ML839568.1:17370-35686 GCA_009831015.1 Picea engelmannii | reverse complement strand
AATATTTACTTTTCAATTGCTTATATATGTATCAGATAGTCATTATTATATGAAGTACTAACCAAGTGAGCAAGCTTGCATATATCAGTTTCTTGTTGCTTCGTCTCAGGCAGGTGTATCTCTCTTTGGGTTATACTTTATTATTGGTTGTTAGACAAACTATCTGCTCGGTGGTGACTTGTGAGGGGGGGAACTTATCTTTGTCTTACAATCCCTTGCCTTCTCAAAACCCCAGGTCATTGGGGACGTCTCCCCTGGGCCTTACCTCCCTAAACAGAAAGAACCATCCCATTGAGGTGACATTGGGTGGGATTGGTTCCAGTTACGCTAGTTTGACTATTCTTCATCCATTTCCTATCCTAACTACAAATTGCGCGATAACATGTACTAAATCCAGTACTCGAGTTGACCTGTTGTCACTGTTGGGAAAAGAATCCTTGGTAATCTTACCAAGCGCACACCCTCTGCACACATCTTGATGCGAACTGTGGCACTCCTGTCACGACCTCTCTCAGTCCTCCAAGAGCCCCATGATGAAGGTGAGCCATCTTCTGATGCCACAACTCACACAACTGATTGATGCTGTCACTACTCGCTGCCAAAGCACGAAGTGGCTGAAAAAGAAATCTGAATAGTTTCCCATCCCTCACTCTAATTACCTGCCCTGAGGTGAGACAGGACCCCTTAGGGTGTATGAGGACCTTTGTCCCTCTGAAGGACACCTCAATATCCCTATCCTGGAGAGTGGAAACTGAAATCAAATTCTTCAACCCAGGGACGTAGAGAACATCCTTGAATGAAATATGTGGCAAGCCATCTCTCTGAAAGGTAACTATGCCACACCCAACAACTCTGAATATGGTGTCATCACCAAGATAAATCTCCATCCTGACTTCTGTATCTCTGAGGTCAGTAAAATGCTCCCACACTAGTCATGTGGCTCGAAGCCCGGTTGTCTATGTACCAAATACTGGGTGTCGTCTCAACTGAACTGCAACAAATAAGGAAGGCACACTCCCTCTCAAGCTGTGCCTGAAACTCTGCCTCATCTGTTGTAGCTACTGTACCACCCTACTTCTTCTTCCTGTTGGGACATTGTCCAACATAGTGCCCCATCTTCTTACAAGAAAAGCACTTCACTTTGCTCATATCCCTCTTCTGCCCACTGCCACTCTCTCCCTGTGGCTTGGCCCCCCTCTTGGGACCCTGTCGAGCACCCTTGTCGGCCTTCCTCTTGCCCTTCGACCAAAGAGCAATATCCTCGGCACCCTAAGATATCCGCTGATTCCATGAAGACTCCAAGCTGCATCTTGTCTCCTCCTGAACGAAATCATCCCAAAGTCTCTCCCAAGTTGGCATAACCTCCCGGGAAACAATGCCTCGAATAAATGAACCCCAAGGTTTGGTAAAGTTGTTCAAAGTTGTCCTCACCATAAAGTCTGGGTCCACTATCTCTCGACGGTTGCTAGCTCATCTCTGATCTGAGTGAATCTACCAAGGTAAGAAGTGTCCGACTCAGTCTTGAGCATTTGAATGCTCCTGAGTTTCTCCTTTAGAACCATCTTCTGGTTCTAGTTAGGACTCCGATAAAGCTTGCACAAGGATGCCCACATCTCATATGCAAAGTCTTTACCAGTAAAGTGGGGTATGATGTGATCCCTTATTGCATCAAAAATAGTCTGTTTTGCCTCGGTGTTCTTCTTCTGAAATCTGCATCCAACAAAAGTGATGGAGCAGGTGCAGGAGGAATCACCACGGGAGCTTGAACTATATCCCATAGTTCAAGGTCCTTCAAGACGAAAATGATCCTGGTATTCTAAGGGGACCAGTTGCTAGCTTTGACTAGCCTATCTTATGCCTGCATCTGGGAAACTGACATGTCTGCCCACTGAATTCACATTGATGCTACAATTGCAAAAGAGCATTGCCTCACTACTGTCAACACAGGTGTGAAAAGATGCAGTATCACCACAACCTCACTCCTAGCAAATAGGCGTGAAAAGAGGTTGTATAAAATCAGCCTCACTCCTATCAAATAGGTGTGAAAAGAGGCCGAGTCTGGGTCCACCAATTGTCCTACAATTGTCACACAAATTTCTGCCAACAAGCTGCTACAAATCACTGTCAAGAGATGTCAAGAAATCTGCCCACAAGCTGTCTAGAACTGTCCACAAAATGTTGTCCAAAATCAACAAGATTTAGCCATCAAGGGCTCTGATACCATGAAGAAAACTGAGGTCCTTGTTATCACACAATTTGTACTTTGATAGAAGAGAAGATAAATGGAGAGAAAATTGGCGTAACATGAGACTATACTATCACTGTCACTTCAATAAGATGTCTCTTTCTATTTAGGGTGGTAGGCCCATGGGAGACGTCCCTGGTGACCTAGGGGTTTGAGAAGGCAAAGTCAAAGTGGCTAGGTAAAGATACCCTCTCACAAGTCACCATCGATCAGAAAGTCCGGTTTTATAACCAATGAAGAGATAATATGTCAAAGTGTACCTGCTCGGAACAAAGCAACAAGAAACTAGATATATTTGCAAGTACACTTATTGGTTAGCACTTCATAAAACCATGGACTTTCTTGAGAAAAGCAATTTGCTGAATATGATGAAGTAAACAGAAAATTTATAACAGAAATCTTTATAGAGAAATACTTCACATTAAATTCCTTGAAAATAGCTTCAAAATGACTAAGAATCATTAACCGTTGAAATCATAATACTAGCATTTGATAGAAGCAAATAAAACAAGGTATAAATCAGTCTTTTCAATTGCTTTTATGAGCTTTTAATGCTGCATCTAATGGCTGTAGCTTACTTTAGTAACAACAGCAATATTGTTAGTAGGTTAGGCTATTCTAGGGTTAGAAAGTGTTAGTAGGTTGCTCAAAGAGTAGGTTTTGAAGGTTTTGTTGATCAATTACTCAAGAGAGGACTTAGACTAGTGATTTTAGGGTAAATGGAGTCAATAATGCAGCAGCAAATGTTGAAGAAAAATGATAATAGAAGAGTTAAAGACAGGGGAGATTGATGAATTGGAGTGTTGGTAACCCAAGGCTCCAATTATCAAAACCGTAAGGGGAAACTAGCTACTAAGGTGTAGGTAACCCTAGGCCTTAGTAGATTTCCTCCCTCTCCAACTCAATGATGAAGCAAAAGCGGCTAGGATGAAGCAATGGATACTAAGGTGTTGCAATGGCAAGGCCTTAGCTCATGCTTCAAGAAAATTGGCCTTTTGACAATATCTAGTAGGTGAAATCTTTTGAAGCTAGGACAATAACATATGCTAGTCTTCCTAGGGTTTAATCAAGCAATTTCATAATCTTGAATGTAAATGCAAGATAAATAAAACCATAACCATTCAATTAAGAAGAATTTCAGAAAATTCACTTACATACATCAAGAATAATCAAGAAAATCCCTAGTTGAACACATCCACCAAAAAGCTTGCCAAAATACACCAAATTTAGCTTCCTTCAACAAGTGCGCCTAAAATTTCAGCCAAGAAACCCTAAGGAGGGCGGAAATTTCAGTCCTCACAAGTGTGAGTGAAAGATGATGAAAAATAAGAGGAATTTTCCCCCTATTTATACAATACTAATGACCAGAATTAGGTCAAAAAGGCCGACATGGCTAGTTACAAATAATATTTAGTTTTTACATTAAATGTCATAAGTAAACCCTAAAATGAGTTTTAATGGTGACGTCATGCCCTTTTAGGGTGATGTTGGGCCCTTTTTGAGCAATGTTGGCCCCTTGGAGAAAAACGTTAGGCCTCCTTGGGCCTCAGGAACCTACCACACGTGCCACTTGGCACACAACTACCTCCAAAACATTCCAAAACGTTGGGTGACCTGGGTGATGTCATGGGCCTTCCAAGGCCTACACCATGGTGGAAAGGGCACAACCCCCCTGGGTCCAGGCCTGCTAGGCTGCCCCTAGTGAAACATCCTCCTCTCTCTTTGGTGCAATCCTCTGATCTGTCTCTGCCCCCCTGATGGGGTCTCAACATCCATCTGGTGGGATTTTAGCCCCATAAAGGTCCAAACTAATCATCTCCCCATGTGTACCTGTCCATCAGGTGTGGCCCTGCAACATCAACAGATACGCCCTCCATGGGCTCATAAGTCACAAGGATCATAGCAATGTCAATCACATCTAATCATTAAGTTATTAAACATGTGCATGAAACCCCCTTTACCTGGACAAGTGCTCAAAGACGTTATGCTAATTTGCAGGCCAAGTTTGGAGGGGATGCTAGGACATCCTATTGGGCTAATGCTCATTGGATGTGGGATGTTCTCGGGAGAAATCAAATCCAGGCCATGTGAGTGGATAACGTGGCAAGGGATGTCTGGGCAATGGGCGCAGTGATAGCAGGGAAATGTATAGCTTACCTGTGGGTGCCTCTGAAGAGGGTGAGTTTCAACTTGTCATGGATGCAAATGTTTCCAAGCCCATTCATGCTTTTTGTCTTTTATTCTTATTGCTTTTTCTTTCAAGAGGCTAGTTAGGGGACACTGCTCTGGCATGGTGACCAATGGTGGCAATGTTACCCACAAGCACTTCACGGAAATGAGAAGGTTGGCTCGTGATGAGACCCCCTTTCTCTTGGCTATGCCACCAAGAGCCACTACCCTGGCATGGTGACCAGCTGTTGGTAGTGTCATACCGCTACATGCCCATGGACCTAATAGGTTGGCTCGTGGTGAGACCCCTTATCCTCTAACTAGGTCTTGATCTATTATTTTTTATGGGTCCCTCTATTTCTTGTTGAGAAGCTTTTTAGTGCTTTCTCGGGGATCCCTGGGCGAAGCATCTCAAGGTTTCATTCTTTTGGATTTTATTTTTTGCCAGCTACTTTTACCCTCTGGGCCTTTAGCCCCTTCTTCCCACAAGGTAAGGTACAACCCTTAGATATTTGGCCAACCCAATGCCCGGACCAGTGTAATGGGATGGATGAGCGGGAAAAAGATGAAAAGTGGTAAGTATGGTGGGAGCGGACGATGGCCTTTCATGAATCCCCCCAGTGGAAACTCAAACCCTATCGGTACCAGCTTACTAGGGCATCTTGTCATCCCCCCCATGTGTGGTCAAGTGGAAAAGCATAAGGTCCAAGCGCATCTTAAAAGCAAAAAGAATTAAATGCACATATTCAAATATTTTGAGGATTAGAGTGACACATACCATGATACACAGACTCATTACCTCATGGAGCAAGATCCATTTCTGTTGCAGAACTAAGCCGATGTGATGGATGCTACTGCAGCTAAAAAAGTGGAGCACTGAAGAATTAAAGGATGGGCCCTCCAGGGCCATGCTCAAGTCGATCTAGCTCTCGGTACTCTATGTCTAGGACCCGTGGGCCTCGAGACATAACCTCCTTAGTTATCCCTAGGCTAGGGGATAACAGTCCTAACAGGCTTCCTACTAGGTTTGTCTTTGACCTCAAGTTGGCTCTAAGTTTCAACTTTCAAACAATTATTTTATGTTGTTTTATAACAACAAACTTTTCAGGAACTTTTCTGCTGTTTTGTTAAAGTTACATAAGCTTTTAAGGTGCTCTATCATGTAGTTTTAGTAGCAAAAAGGTTAGCACATGCATGCCTTAAATATGTAACACACCTCTAGATCTTTACAAATGAAATAATGTTGTTTAAACTCTTTTATATATGAAAATAAGACACAGGCTTTTGGTCAACACGACCCTGGATAAAACCACCACGGGGAAAACCAGTTTGGAATATAAGTGTTGAAATTACTAAGACAACTGAGAGGGGAGGTGAATCAGTTGTTACTGTGCTTAAACAATTTTAAGTCTATTAAACCATTTTTAATCTTTCATCAAGTGACCATCAATATTATACATCATATGAACAACATAAATAATGAACATCAATCACACATAAGATATACACAGAGACGGATTTTCACGAGGAAACCCATAAAGGGAGAAAACCTCTTCTTCTTCGAAATGATAGGCAGTCTTTTAAGTTCTGTACATCATCTATGTTTGAGCACCAACTCAAGGTGAGGTTACTACCTCTGTTTTACAAGCTCCAACTTGTTGAGAGCACCAACTCTCTGGTTTCTCTAGCACCGACTAGAAGGAAGCACCAACTCCTTGAGTGTTCCAGCACCGATTGAATGGAAGCACCTACTTCCACTTATACAAGCACCAACTTGCATACAAAAAACTCTGTGTTTTCCCAAGCACCACCCTACCACCTTGTTTTCTAGCCACAACTAGATGGAAGCTACAACTCCCAATATTCAAGCACCAACTCGAATATCAGAGGACCACAGTCCTCCCTAGCACCACCCTACCTCCCTAATTATAAGTAAAATGATTGAATAACCAACAATGTAGGTGTTTCAATTCTTACCACTTCTCTTCTGTCCTGCAATTCTTCTATGCTTCTATCTGTTCTGCTTCAAGCTGTGCTGCAATTCTGCTCTTGCTTCTGTCTATTCCGCATCTGTTACTCATCTCTGAGTTTTATCTCACACTGCGCATACTGTCGGTCTCACCCTGCGCATACTGTCGGTCTCACACTACGCATACTGTAATTTTCCCTTTCGTACAGTTCAACTCATTTTTCATTCAGAACAACCAACTATTCACAGTCACTCCATCTTGCTTTTATGCACTTTACACAACTTCAGTTACACCTCGAATACCTGGGCCAACAACGCTTCAGCCACTCAATCGCCAACTGTCCAAGAACCATGATTCGGTTCTACGAACTGAATCGTAACTGAACAGTTAATCGTAAAGATCAACAATAGCCCTTTGATCAGATGCTCAAATAACCAACACCGTTGGATTAAATCCGCAGGGTCTTGCGTTTATCCCATATGCCCACTGGCTGTGACCATGGGCCTAATCAAGATGCGTTTTGCATTTCGCATTTCGACAATCTTGTGTTGAAGGGTCTCGACGGTCCAAGTTGCGATCCCCGAAATGGAGCTTAGCTCCGCTAGCTCCTCCCTCTCACATGACCACTGGCGGTGACCACAACCTACACCAAAAGGCATTTCGCATTTCGCGAACTTATGAACTTCATCGAGCCTGATCAACAGTCGAGATCTCCAATGATCCGATGGTCCAGATCTCATCGCGATCTCGCGTTTTGGGATTCCTGTGATGAAGGGTCTCGACACTCCAAGTTGCGATCCCCGAAATGGAGCTTAGCAATTAGCTCCTTCCCTTAAGCCTTCGACGATGTGACCTTGTCTATGACCACGGGCCAGTCCTTATCGCGATTTCGCATATCACGAGTTGGAAGGTTATATGATTTCCTTCCTTTAACTTTCCAGTCAACGAGATGCCAATCGCTTGCCATGTGTCCTCTGCATCCAACGTTCCACAGCATACCTCGATCCAAGGGTTCAGATCAACCCTCAATCCGACGGCTCGGATCATTTCGGGATATCGCATATCGCGAGTTCCCACACCATACTTCGTTGACTCCTCCAATGTGCAAGTCAATGAAATTCCAATCGCTTGCCACGTGTCCCATGACTCCAACGGTCAGGATTGTCATCGCGATTTTGCATATCGCGAGTTCGAGTGGTTAGAGAACCTCTTTCCTTTGGATTTCCCGATCTGCGAAACTCTGAAACGAAACCTTTGACGTGCTTTGACTGTTTTCCACGTGTCCTTGGATCAACGGTCCTCCTGCTTTCGGGACTTTCTAAGCCCGCTTCATCTTGTACTTAAAGATCATGCTCCTTCTTCTGGATCTGACGATGGTCGGTCTTCGCACTTAGATCTGACACCTGAAATCTGTTCTCCTCTTCTGTGCGCTCCTCTAGTCTTAATTCGGATTTGACGATCATCGAAAATTCTGAATGGGATCCAATGATCACTGTTGCTCCTCCTTCTGAGCTTACACTGCTGATCTTGCCATTCCATCATTGTCATTGTGCTGTTGATCGTGATCTTTGCCATCAATGACAAACATGCATACTCTGCCTTTGTCTGAAAAACATGCCAACAATCTCCCCCTTTGGCATTGATGGCAACCCCTTGAAACCCCTTGAAGAACATCCAATTATACCACTGTAGCATCCTTAAAATACATGCCAACGCTGTCTCCCCCTTTGACATCAATGTCAAAGAAGAAACATGCTCCCCCTGAGTTGTTGCAGTACATACTCCCCCTCTCAACTATGAGCAGCTTAGAAATACAACATATATTCAATAAGTACTCCCCCTGACTAGGTGAACAGATTAGACGAAAGAAGTTATAACCCCCAACTTTTGACGAAGATATCCAAAAGGGGTCGCTGCTAACGATTTAGTAAAGATATCAACTATCTGTTATGTGGAAGGAATATAATTTAGCTGAACGACTCTATTTGTAACTTGTTCTCTAAGAAAATGATATTTTATTGGGATATGCTTAGTCTTGGAATCAAGAACAGGATTCTTGGAGATGCTAATGGCACTAGTGTTATCACAGTGAATTGTAATCGGATCAGTATAATTTACCTTCAAATCTGTAAGAGTTTGAATCATCCATAAAATTTGAGTGCAACAAGTAGCAGCAACAATGTACTCTGCCTCTGTAGTTGATAAGGAAATAGATCCCTGCTTCTTACTAATCCATGCTACCAACGAGTCACCCAGGAAGAAGGCACCTCCACTGGTGCTCTTTCTCTCATCCACACAATTTGCCCAATTTGCATCTGAATAAGAAGTTAATTGAAAATTCTGATTTCTGGGATACCACAGACCATAAGTCATTGTTTCCTTCAAGTATTTGAATATCGTTGTGAAAACTACCAAGTGACTTTGTTTAGGAGATGACTGATAATGACCTACCATTCCAACAACTTGCATTAGATCAGGACGGGATGTTGTGATGTACAAAAGGCTGCCTATCATTGATCTGTATGTTCTTTGATCAACATCGGGTGAAATGTCATCTTTAATGAGCTTGCAACCAACCACCATAGGTGTACTAACAGGAGAAGAATCTTCCATCTGAAATTTCTTCAACATCTCTTTCAAATATTTTTCTTGAGAGATAAAAATTCCCGCAGAACTCTATTTTACTTGTGAGCCAAGAAAATATGACAATTCTCCTATCATGGACATCTCAAACTCTGTTTGCATAGAGTTAGCAAACCACTGAACAGAGGAATCATTATTACAACAAAAAATAATGTCATCTACATAAATCAAAACAACTAGTAAATCATCACCTTCAGTTTTTATGTAGAGATTGCTATCAACAATACCTTTCTTGAATCCTTTGTCTTGTAAAAATTTGTCCAGTCTATAATACCAAGCTTGTGGTGCTTGTTTCAGTCCATATAAAGCCTTCTTCAGCTTGCAGACATAATCAAGGTTATCTGTCAATGAGAATCCTTCAGGTTGCTCCATATATACTTCTTCCTCTAGATCTCCGTTAAGAAATGTTGATTTAACATCCATCTGATACACTTTAAAGTTCTTATGACATGAATATGCAAGAAACATTCTGATGGCTTCCAATCTTGCCACTGGTGTAAAAGTTTCATCAAAGTCCTGACCTTCAACTTGTGCATACCCTTTACAGACCAATCTGGCTTTATTTCTAACAACTTGTCTTTTTTCATTCATTTTATTTTTGAACACCCACTTGGAACTTATTACATTCTTGTTTTCAGGTGTAGGAACAAGCTCCCAAGTATTTTTCTTCTCAATCTGATCAAGCTCTTCATTCATAGCTCTAATCCAATCATCATGCTGGCTGGCTTCATCAAAATTTTTAGGTTCAGTCATAGATAAAAAGGCAACATGAGATTGTTCCGAGTCTTTAATCAATTTCCTTCTTGTCTGAACTCCTTTATTTATATCTCCAATTATTTGATTTCAGGATGGTTCTTTCTAACAGTTCTGAGAGGTGAGTTTGTTTCTTTCTGCTGATTTATGTTAGCCTGAGTATTTGTATCTTCATCTGATTCAAATTCTTCTCTTTCTGATCCTTGGACCTGTTCATCTTCATCTTCAACTATATCTTCTGTGCTTGGTTCAACACTGCTTACATTTCTGATCGGGATTTCTTCATCAACTTTTATGTCTATACAATCAACTAGTTTATGTAGCCTCTTATTGTAACATTTGTACCCTTTACTGTTTGTAGCATAACCTAAGAAGATATCTTCATCAGCCCTGTTATCATATTTACCAATATTTTCATCATTATTCTTAATATAACATTTATTCCCAAAGACTTTAAAATGCTTGATTGAAGCAGGTCTTCCAAACCATAGTTCATAAGGAGTCTTGTCTCTGTGTGGTCTGAGATGTGCTTTGTTAAGGATATGAACAGCTGTATGAATTGCTTCCACCCAATATGTCTGAGGTATGTTCCTTTCATTCATCATTGATCTTGCCATTTGCTGTATTGATCTATTCTGCCTCTCAACAACTCCATTTTGCTGTGGAGTCCTTGGAATTGTGTACTCTCTTTTGATTCCATGTTTATCACAGAACTCTTTGAAGTTCCATGAGCTAAACTCTCCTACTCTATCAGACCTTACTGCTTTCAATCTTTTTCCTGTTTGATTCTCAGTTAGAGCCTTAAACACTTTGAATTTTTCAAATGCTTTAGATTTTTCCTTCAAAAAGGCAACCCATGTTAGTCTAGAATAATCATCAATAATCAACATAAACTAATTTTCTTTTCCTGTACCTTATTTCCTTGATGGTCCACATAAATCCATATGTACTAACTGGAGAGGTTTTTCTGTTGAAGGAAAGTTTTTAGATTTGAACTGTGTCCGAGTAAGCTTTCCTATCTGGCATGGTTTACAAACATAATCATATGGTTTTGATATCTTTGGAAGATCCTTTACTGCCCCACTATTTTTGAGCTTGATTATATGATCAAAATTTAAGTGTCCAAGTCTTCTATGCCATAGCCAACTTTCATTATACTTGCTTAAGTGGCATTCTTCTTTTTCTTCTTTTAACACATAGACATTGTTTTTTGTTCTTATCCCTTTTGCAACTAGCTGTCCTGAATTCACAGATTTTATTCTACAATCTTTAGAAGTAAAAACGACTTCACATGCTCGGTCATAGACTTGATTGACACTAAGCAGATTATGTTTCAGACCTTCTACAAACAACACATCTTGAGCTTTCCCTTTGCCATTACTCAAACTTACCATTCCTTTACATTTTATTTTTCCTGGAGCTTCATTTCCAAAAGTTACATTCCCTGATTTGCTTTCACTTAGAGTTAGAAACTTACTTTTGTCTCCAGTCATATGTTTGGAACATCCACTGTCAATATACCAGGGATTCTTTTGTCTTTGGGCTAATAACACTAGTCTACACTTTTCATCTTCTTTCTTCTTCCAAATCTTGAAATTTTCAGCAGTAGGATTCGAATCTGGCTTAAAATTCCTTAAGCGACAATCTGCAACTTTATGTCTATAGTTATGACAGATGTATCATTCTGGTTCACTGAATAACAGATCATAACGACTGTTATGCTCATAACGATTGTTATGTTCATAACTGTTGTTATGTTTCACCTGCATCCTTCCTCCATCCATCACATGATTTATAGTATGTGGTCGTTTGTTTCTTGGCTGTCTCAATCTTTGTTGTGGTAGATAATTATTCCTTGAGTATCTTGATTTCAAATATCTAGATCTTAAAGAACAGTTTACAGCTTTGTGACCAAAATTAGAACAGAAAAAACAATAACCATAGAAAAAACCTTTGTACCTAGAAAAACGCTGTAGTCGATTTCTTCCATGCTGATGATTTCTTTGATCAAAAAATGTGTTTGTGTTATTTCTTTGATCTACAGATTCGGTTCTGGTACTTTTTCTTTCATTCCTTCTTGGTGGCTGATTTTCTTTCTTTGTTTCTGCAGAGTGGTTGTTGTCAATGATTGTAGTTTTGACAAACTTGATGGGTTCTGTATTACTTGGATGATCACTACTTGATCCTTCTTCATAGCCCAAGCCAGCTTTCAACTTTGGATTCCTTTGCTGATTTAGAATGGAAGTTAATTCTTCTAAGGCTTTAATAGTTGACAGATTTTGGTGATACAATGCCTTAAACTTCTCCATTTCTTTTCTGGTTTTTACTATCTCTTCTTCTAAGGCTTCACACCTCGCTTTCTTCTCTGACAACTGTTGTTTTAGTATGTCTTCTATTTTCTTTGCCTCTTTTAACTCCACATTTAGTAGAGAAAAGTTTTCATCAGGTTTTTCACCATTCATTTTAAACTGCATCAACAACTGTTTTTGTTTTCTCTTCTTACATCTAAGTCTGTCAATTTCTTCTAAAGCACTGATTAATTCACCTTCCATATCCACCACAACTTCTTCATCATCCATTTCACCTCCTGTGTGTTCATCATCAAGATCTCCCATAGCCATAAGCATAAAATCATTCACTTTGTTTTCACATGATAAATCACTCTCTATGTCTTCTGAGGAATTGCCATTGTTTGCACACACACTTTTCTTTTTACTATATTTCTTGAATTTGTACTTCTTTTCATCATCAGAGTTCTGGTCCTTTTTCTAGTGGGAACACTTAGATGCAAAATGACCTATCTTACCACCGTTAAAACATTTGAAGGGAAGCTTGCCTTGGTATTTTCCTGAGCCTTTCTTTAACCTTCTCACAAATTTTGCCTCAACATCATCTAAATCTGAATCAGTATTCTTGTCTGCTTTAAAAGATGCTTCTCTAGTAATGGATTTATCTTTGCTGATTCTCATTTCATATGCAATTAAAATTTCTAGGAGTTGATCAATGGACAAAGTTTTAAGATCATTTAGTTCTTCTATTGCAGAGACTTTTGGATTACATTTATCAAGCAAAGATCTTAGAATCTTTTGAACTAAAAATGATTCTTCAATCTTCTCACCAAGACCCTTCATGGCATTCACAAGTTCTTCAACTCTTAAAAAATACTTGCTAACTGTTTCATCTTCATTCATCTTTAGTTGTTCAAACTTCAACCTATATGTTTGGAGTTTGGCATCTTTTACTTTCTCATTTCCTTCATAATTGTTAATAAGTTTATCCCACATAACTTTAGTAGTTTCAAGATGCATCACCTTTACAAACTCAGCTTCAACAAGTCCATTCAAGATAGCATTCATTCCCTTAGCATTAAAGCTAAATTCTAACTTATCATCCTTGGAAGCCAGCATAACAGGCTTTGTATATCCAGTCTCTACTACATCCCAAACATCAGCACCTAAGGCCATTAGGTATGTTCTCATTCTAACCTTCCAAAAGGCAAAATTTGTTCCATCAAACAGAGGAGGCTTACTGGCTGAAGTCCCTTCATGACTTGTCATGTTTAAGCTTACAGATCTACCTTTAAATAAGAGGAACCTGCTCTAATACCAATTGTTGAAATTACTAAGACAATTGAAAGGGGGGGTGAATCAGTTGTTACTGTGCTTAAACAATTTTAAGTCTATTAAACCATTTTTAATCTTTCATCAAGTGACCATCAATATTATACATCATATGAACAACATAAATAATGAGCATGAATGACACATAAGATATACACAGAGACAGATTTTCACGAGGAAACCCATAAAGGGAGAAAACCTCTTCTTCTTCGAAATGATAGGCAGTCTTTTAAGTTCTGTACATCATCTATGTTTGAGCACCAACTCAAAGTGAGGCTACTACCTCTGTTTTACAAGCTCCAACTTGTTGAGAGCACCAACTCTCTGGTTTCTCTAGCACCGACTAGAAGGAATCACCAACTCCCTGAGTGTTCCAGCACCGACTAAATGGAAGCACCTACTTCCACTTATACAAGCACCAACTTGCATACAAAAAACTCTGTGTTTTCCCAAGCACCACCCTGTCACCCTGTTTTCTAGCCACAACTATATGGAAGCTACAACTCCCAATATTCAAGCACCAACTCGAATATCAGAGGACCACAATCCTCCCTACTACCACCCTACCTCCTTGATTATAAGTAAAATGATTGAATAACCAACAACGCAGGTGTTTCAATTCTTACCACTTCTCTTTTGTCCTGCAATTCTTCTATGCTTCTATCTGTTCTGCAATTCTTCTCTGCTTCAAGCTATTCTGCAATTCTGCTCTTGCTTTTGTCTATCCCACCTCTGTTACTCATCTCTGAGTTTTATCTCACACTACGCATATTGTCGGTCTCACCCTGCGCATACTGTCGGTCTCACACTACGCATACTGTAATTTTCCCTTTCTTACAGTTCAACTCATTTTTCATTCAAAACAACCAACTATTCACAGTCACTCCATCTTTCTTTTATGCACTTCACACAACTTTAGTTACACCTCGAATACCTGAGCCAACAACGCTTCAGCCACTCAATCGCCAACCGTCCAAGAACCATGATTCGATTCTGCTCACTGAATCGTAACTGAACAGTTAATCGTAAAGATCAACAGTAGCCCTTCCATCAGATGCTCAAATAACCAACACCGTTGGATTAAATCCGCAGGGTCTTGCGTTTATCCCATATGCCCACTGGCTGTGACCATGGGCCTAATCAAGATGCGTTTCGCATTTCGCATTTCGGCAATCCTGTGTCGAAGGGTCTCGACGGTCCAAATTGCGATCCCCGAAATGGAGCTTAGCTCCGCTAGCTCCTCCCTCTCACATGACCACTGGTGGTGACCACAGCCTACACCAAAAGGCGTTTCGCATTTCGCAAACTTATGAACTTCATCGAGCCTGATCAACGGTCCAGATCTCCAATGATCCGATGGTCCAGATCTCATCGCGATCTCATGTTTTGGGATTCCTGTGAGGAAGGGTCTCGACACTCCAAGTTGCGATCCCCGAAATGGAGCTTAGCAATTAGCTCCTTCCCTTAAGCCTTCGACGATGTGACCTTGTTTATGAGCACGGGCCATTCCTTATCGCGATTTCGCATATCGCGAGTTGGAAATTTATAGGATTTCCTTCCTTTAACTTTCCAGTTAGCGAGATGCCAATCGTTCGCCATGTGTCGTCTGCATCCAACGTTCCACATCATACCTCGATCCAAGGGTTCAGATCAACCCTCAATCCGACAGCTCGGATCATTTCGGGATATCGCATATCACGAGTTCCCACACCATGCTCCGTTGACTCCTCCGATGTGCAAGCCAGCGAAATTCCAATCGCTTGCCATGTGTCCTATGACTCCAACGGTCAGGATTGTTATCGCTATTTCGCATATCGCGAGTTCGAGTGGTTAGAGAACCTCTTTCCTTTGGATTTCCCGATCTGCGAAACTTTGAAACGAAACCTTTGACGTGCTTTGACTATTTTCCACGTGTCCTTCTTGGATCAACGGTCCTCCTGCTTTTGGGACTTTCTAAGCCTGCTTCATCTTGTACTTAAAGATCATGCTCCTTCTTCTGGATCCGACGATGGTCGGTCTTCGCACTCAGATCTGACGCCTGAGATCTGTTCTCCTCTTCTGTGCTTTCCTCCAGTCTTAATTCAGATCTGACGGTCATCGAGAATTCTGAATGGGATCCAACGATCACTGTTGCTCCTCCTTCTGAGCTTACACTGCTGATCTTTCCATTCCATCATTATCGTTGTGTTGCTGATCGTGATCTTTGCCATCAATGACAAACATGCATACTTTGCCTTTGTCTGAAAAACATGCCAACAATAAGTCTATATATGTGATGTAAAGAATGTGAGATACAACAAGTACATGAAACAAATGAACCTGATACAATGGCAGCCCCTCTCAAGGTGCTATACAAGTCCAAGAAGGTAAATGCGCCCAAGCATGGTGCGCCCTTCTCCTTTGTTGCTCAATCCCATTGAAAGCTTGCGCCCTTGCTCCTTGAAGCTTTGTAGAAGAAACCCTTACACACAAGTCTGACCTTGTGTGATACCTCTCCAACAAAACTATCCTCAAGACAATCTAACAAGTGCAAGACCTCCCTACTAGATGTGCGCCCTCCTCCAAGCAAGCATCAACACCACAAAATAATGGAAGCCAAAGCCTCCTAGAGCCCTCCATGGAAGGAGGTGCCCTTGAAACCCTCATCCATTGCTTCCATTCCCATCTCCATTTCTCTCCTCTTCCTCTCCAAGTGAACAAAAGATAGAATGAGCCTCTCTTGGCTCTATGCGCCCCTCTTGAACCTCCATAAGGAAACCTATGAGATGGATGGCTAAGATCTCTTCATCGATTCTCTAATCAAAGGTTGAGATCATCCCACAATAATCTCACTCACAAACCCACTTTGGGTCAAGTTCCCTAAGTTCACTTTATGTCCCCTCATTCATCGACAAAGTGAATAATTAGTCACTTTTGGCTAAGTGACAAAAATTCAACTTTTTGACTTAAGTTAAGTCAAAGTTGAATTAGACATAAAGTACAAGGTACATAGTACCAAAGTATTTCCCACTTGTGGTTAGAGACTCAAAACCACAAGGGGACTACTTCCCAAGGTACCCAAATCTCAACAAAACACTGAACACACAAGAAATTAGAACCATAAGCTGCAACATTCTCAATCTCAATAAGTCATCAAAATCAAAATGCATATAGATATTGAGTCAGAGTCACTGATACTATAGGTGGGAATACCAATGGAAAATACAAAATAGCCATAGGGTATATAATAGAACCGTAGATGGAAGAATCTCATAGCTCATGAGTCGCGACTGTCAGTAGTCCTCCATGTCATAATCATCAAGATTAGCATCACTACTAGTGCTCTCTCCTCCATCCTCCTCTATATTTGATGCAATCTGTGCATTTGTTGGTGTGGAGGATGACCCCTCGCGAGGATCACCATCATCAAAAGTGACCGGCTCTAGCACTGGTTTATTAAGATCCAAGTTGACTAATGCCAATTCAACACTGTTGTCCAAACCCATATCAGGAAACACATCCCACATCTTTGTCTTTCCTGTCAACCATTCTCTCTGCATACAAATAAGACAGAGGTTGTTGTGCACATACATCACTAAGTCACCTGATACAATGACAAAGAGAAGAGTTCAACAGAAGAGTTTATACTTGAGTAGGGTACATTTTTACTAGGGTCATGAAAAAATAGTTCAACAATCAATGCCACCAACATTGAGGTAGATAAAAGGCTTGGTGCTCTTGATTAAATTCCAGTTCCATACCGTCGTGATAGAATCCAGTGGAAACATTGCAATCCTACCAATCTTGAAATCTTGAAAACCATTAAGTCTGCTGAATTTTGAATGGGACCTAAAATTCTACTTTCTCCATATGAAATCCAATGAGGTTGGAACCACTCTCAAACATCCTGAAACAATTAATGGTAACGTTAAAAATTTAAGTAAAAGTGACATTCTCCTTTATCTTTCAATCCTTTTACTTATGGGTGAAATGGAGGGGGTGGAGACCTCTTTAAACAACATTAGTAGGGGAAAATAACCACTAGTTGCACACTAAAACACTTCACAACTCCAACTTGCATGAGAAAACGTGAGTCCAGGACCTTTCCTATGCATGACACTGACACGTGTCCTGAAATTGGGACATGTGTCAGCACATGACATGTCCCAAATCCGTGTCCAACACGTATCCTCATGAATCTGTGTCCCCACGCTGGATACGTGACACGGAGGGCTAAATGGACGTGTCATGTTTCATAGGATCTAACTAGCTTAACATATCATATTACAAGGCATCCATTTGACTATTTTAGGGTGAAATTTCTGCATTGGTTTCCACTTTGAAAGAGAAAACAAGATTCAACATCGAACCTCCTTTTGTTCTACTCAATTTTTTTTCTTGGGTTGCTTCTAGAGAGATACTGCTAGATGGTAGCCTACAATTCTATTACAAAAGCTATTAAATTATGTGACTGATGGGCAATATTTATAACTTGTCCATCTGTAGAATGACTTTCAAACTAAGTTCATGTTGAAATAATGTAACTGCAAAGAGTATTCTTATTATTATTGATATATTATTTATAGGATTAATCCCCATTGTGGATTAATCATGTCGGTAATTGTATTAGGACCAAATCCCCTTTTGCGGATTGGTCAACGGACAATTATAATAGGCAGAATAAGAAGTCAGCCCCAACAGTTAATAAAAAGACCCAGAAATATAATAAAGGTGGGTTTACCCACCCAGATTAAGAAGTCGGCCCTGCCAGTGAAGAGACACTTCACACATTCTAGAACTTGTATAAATAAAGGAGGCTAGCGCCTCATTTGAACACAACTCACTTGCTCAGTTTGAGAGACAAGTTCTGATCTGTTACCGGCAAAGGAGAGAGGGAGAAGAGTGGCACATCTTTTGGAGAGGACTATTTGTATTGG
>ML839566.1:32341-42894 GCA_009831015.1 Picea engelmannii | reverse complement strand
ACATGGAAAAGGGAAATGATAGAACACTAGATTGTATCAACCATTGTCAATACCAGAGAGGCCTTGGGATGAAATAAGCATGGATTTTGTGATGGGATTGACAAGAATGCAAAGAGGATTTGATGCCATATTTGTGGTGGTGGATAGAATTTAAAAGATGGCACATTTTGTCCCATGCCATAAGACGGGTGATGCAATGCATGTTGCAAATATGTTCTTTAAGGAGGTTATAAGACTTCACGACCTACCCAGAAGCATTATCTTGGATACAGACACAAAATTTGTTGGTCAGTTTTGGAGAACATTGTGGAAGAAGTTGGGGACAGATTTGTCCTTCAACTCAGCTTATAACCCTCAGAAAAATGGAAAGATTGAGGTAGTAAAAATAAGTTTGGGAAACTTGTTGGGGAGTCTGTTTACTGAACACCATAACCAGTGGGATCAGATTCTTCCACAAGAAGAATTTTCATACAATGACTCACCAAACAGGATCACTGGAAAGAATCCATTCCAAATATTGTATGGAATGCAACCAAGGGGAGTATCTGGGTTGAGAGACTTGGGACAAAGTGAGATCAGGAGCACTGGAGAAGAAAATTTTGCTGCAGAAATGCAAAGGTTCCATATCTAGATCAAAGGACAGTTGCAGAGTTCTAACTAGAAGTACAAACAAATAGTTGATCAACATCACATATAATTTCAGTTTGAAGTAGGAGATCAGGTTTTGGAACATCTCAGGAAAGAAAGGTTCCCTAGGGGAACATATAACAAGTTAAAGATGAATAAGATAGGACCATGTAAGATCTTGAGGAAGTTTGATGCAAACGCCTATGAGATTGAGTTGCCAGATGATGTGGGAATATCACCCATATTCAATGTTTCAAACTTTTATCCATACAGGTAATATGACACCGAGGGATCAAAATATTGAGAGAAGGTCCAATGGGAGAAACAAATGCCTATAGCAAAAAAACCACGCATCGAGAAGATTGTTGATTAGAGGATCGAAAAAAAGACTAGGAGGAAGACCTATTTTGAATATTTGATCAAGTGGAAGGAACACCCAATAGAAGATGCCATTTGGGAAAATGAATCTGCTATACAGAAGCATGGAAAGTCGGTGTAGGAGCTCATGGATAGGAGTCCATGAATTTTTGTAAAGGGGAGTATGATGTAGGAGCATTGTTGTCAAGCACGCAGAGCAAGACCTATCAATGTCTGGGAATCTGTACGGGAGCTCAACGCTGGAAGTTGCAGCAGACATTTTGAAGTACGCCTTAATTCAATGCCGAAATAATATTTGGAGGCATGCTTGAGAAATCGCGAGTGAAGAAGTGGGAAGTTCCACATTGAATCTGGAATGCGACTACACTAAAATAGCCATAAGTGTAGAATTCCTGCAGAAACCCTGATAGATCTAGAATTCTAGTTAAATTGAACACATACAATTTGATGATATTCAAGAGATGAAAGAAAGTTTTTTCTCCATAAATCAAATAATTATATTAATAAAAAATGAATATACATGAGCAACCAACCTCAAAAGGAAGAGAGGAGGTGAATATATAGAATTTCCAACATAGAAATTCTAGTAAAAAAAGCTAGAAAAAGCTAAAATAGGTGTCATAGGCTAAGGGGGACCACATAGTTCGACCTAGACCACTAAATACACATGCAACACACTCATTAATTCCCACAAGATTCAAGTGGTGCACATTATCTCACTTAAGCTCACTTAACTGACAAGAGAAGCAGTTCCAACTCACTTAACTGACCCGAAATAACAGTTACTAATAAAAGTAAAGGCAAAAATCATTAATTAAGGAATACATCTCTCACTCAAAGAGGAGGTGCACATTCCCCAATAATGGATGAGTTTTTTCATGGGGGAGTTGGAATAAATCAAGAATAAATCAAGAAAATCAAGAACGAGGAGTTGAGTCTTGATCTAAAAATAGCAGTTTTCCCTAAAATCTAGGGATGAGGCGCCCTTCTTCTCTATGTGGCCAAATTAGGTGAAATAAAGTGTGATGGAATTTATTAACCGAGATCTAGGAGTCTAATCTAGGTATAAACTAATGTAAGTTAGGGTTATTCTCCAACACCCCCCCTTAAGCCTAACTGCAATGACAAAACATTTGAGTCCCGACAACTTGTCCATTTTAGATACTCATTACATAAAAGAACTCCTCATGAAAAGAAGAAAGAGGGAAAACCTCATGGGAACCCCCCTCGCCCCCAAAAGAGGAAAAAAATGATGAGTGGCCAAAAGTGACCTGCTCAACTATCTCCACCACTCCAAGCATGGATCTTAGTTTTGAAAATTTCTTTTCAGTGAAGGACTTGGTGAAGATGTCTGCAACCTATTGCTCTGTGGGGCAGTACTGCAGTGAAATGACTCTGTCACGGATCAGCGTGTGGATGTAATTCATGTGAATCTCGATGTGCTTGGTCCTCTTCCTTTGAACTGGATCAATTGATATCTAAATGGACCCCTGATTGTCACAAAATATGACAGTCGGAAGTGGATACTGAATACCAAACTCGGAGAGAATCCCCTGCAACCAAACAGCCCGTGTAGCTGCATTCACTGCACCTCTATACTCTGCCTCTACTGTAGATAAATAAATCGTGGATTGATTCTTGCTAGACCAATAAAATTTCCCTAAAAAAAATATGAAAATATAACCAAAGGTGGAATTGCGGTCTGTACCATCGCCAGCCTAATCAGAATCTGTGTACCCAATTAGTGAAAGTGGGCAATCTACAACATAAAAGATACCAAAACTAGGAGTACCTTTCACATATCGAAGGATTCTCTTTTCAACTTTCCAGTGAAGCTCATGAGGCTCCTGCATATATATGGAACAAAATCCTACTACAAACGAGATATCACGTCGAGTGTGAGTGAGATACAACAAACTCCCAACCAACTGCTGATACAGTGTACTATCCACCAAAGGTGTAGTACCCGCATCCTCAAATATGACCCCCGAAAGAAAGGGAGATGTTGTTGGATTGAATTATGTCATATAAAAGTGGACAAATAGATCTGATGCATACTTATACTATGCCATATTGATCCATGAAGTAGACTGAGAAACTTCAAGACCAAGAAAGTAGTGCAACAGTCCCAAATCTGTCATGGAAAATTGATCGTGCAATGCTGATTTTGCCGAATCAATAGCTAAAGTAAGGTTCCCTATCATCAATAAGTCATATACATAAAGTAATATCAGAAAACTAGAATCATCATGTTGCAGAAAATAAACATTCGGATCAGATTTTCATCGAATAAATCCAATGGAAAGCAGGAAAGAATCCATCTTTGCATACCAGGTTCTGGGAGCCTGTTTTAGGCCATACAAAGATTTCTTTAATATGAAAACGAGGGAAGAGTTATGAATGTAACCCTATGGATGATCCATATATATATCCTCTTTGATATCTCCATGATTAAATTCACTCTTCACATCCATGTGATGAACTTCCCATCTGCAAGAAGCGGCAATGGCCAAAACTAGTCGAATGGAGTCCATTTTTGCAACAGGTGCAAATGTCTCTGTGTAGTCTATGCCATGTAACTGTGAGTATCCTTTTGTGACAATTCAATATTTGTACTTTCTTATCTCACCATCTTCAGCAATATTTGTTCAATATATCCATCGGCATCGAACAAGCTTTCTTCCTTTTGGAAGTGGAGCCAAGTCCCATGTGTTGTTGTCCATAAGAGCAGAGTACTCTTCATCCATGGCAGCCTCCCAAAGTGGGTTTCTGGTAGCCTCAGAGTGTGACTATGGATATTAACCAAGTTTCATATAGAAATGTATGGGAAGCAATGGTTCCGTGGCATACAGGGCTTGGGGAGCCCCAAAAAACTGTGACTTAGTCCTTCTTGTATCTGCAGGATCACCGACTAGTTCACCCGCATATTGCAGGGTTTTATCTTCCCAAGTTGGAAAATGAGTTGGAGAAGCCATGAAATTCTCCTGATCCTCTATATAATACCCAAAAGTATTCTTTTATGGATGCTCTTAAGTTCTCGAAGAAGTTTTTGACTCCTCATCAGTGACAACAAGCAGTTCCTCGGTAGGGTCTTCTGAAAAATCATGCAGTGATTCTTCTTCAAACTTCACACTTCGAGCTAGAATGAACTTTTCAGTGTGAAGTCCAAAAATATATATACTTTGGAACCTTAAGGATATCCAAAAAATATGAATTCAACACTTTGAGGCTCCAAAGCCTTCCTCTTATCTGTCAGAATGTGAGCCCATGCTCGTGAACCAAAAATGTGAAAGTGCGACACTTTAGGTTTCTTACCGGTCCAACATTCAAAAGGAGTGGTGCCTTTGAGTGATTTGTGAGAAAATCAGTTCTGAATGTATGCTGAACAATTAATAGATTCATCCCATATCTTGGGAGCTAATGATTTCGACTGTAGCATACAATTGGCCATCTCTTTTAAGGATCGTTTTTTCCTCTCCACAACATCGTTCTGCTGTGGTGTATATGGCACTGTGTGTTGTAGTTGTATACCTGCATCAATACAAAGTTGTTGCACATATTTTTTGACATACTCCCCCCCATTATCAACACAGAGTATCTTAATCTTAGACCCAAACTCATTCTCAGCAAGTGCTCTAAATTCTATTAGGCATTCAAATACTTCCGATTTTAATTTAAAAAAAAATACCTAAGTAAAGCGAGAGAAATCATCTATGAAGGTGAGTACATATCAAGCCTTACTGATTGAAGGCTGTAGGAATGGGCCTGTGATGTCACTTTGAATCATCCCAAGAGGTGAAGAATATCTCTGTGCCTTCCCTTTGTCAAATGTTTTCTCTGGATGCTTGCCAAAAATGCACCCTTGACATACACCGCTTGTGAATTTAATAGCTGGCAATCCTTCTACCATGTTTTCCTTGCTGAGTTGATGAAAGTACTTATAATTTAGATGGTCAAATATTTCATTCCATAACCTGCTGATATTATTAGATTGTGACAGAAATATAGTGCTAATAGATGTAAGAACAAAGTGGGAGAAGAAATACAACGAGAACTGTGATCTGCAAATCCATGTGCAAGCTCTGAGCCTATGTAAATGTCGGTAATCACTGCGGAGTCCGAAGTGAAATCCACATTTCTTCCAGAGCCAGAATGAGTGATATGATATATTGAGAGAATAGTTTTAGACAATGAGGGAACATGAAACACATTTTTTAAGCATCCCCCTTCAATATCAACAATTCCTTCTCCGCACACCTTTGCGGGTGTGGCATCTCCCAAGTAAATTGGGTATCTGGTGCTTTCTTTGATGGAGGAAAATTCATCTTTTGATGCAGCCATATGGTTTGATGCACCTGAATCAAGGATAAAATATGATGGAGTGGATGTGACATCCATTAAATCATGACCATCTCATTCTCTCCCTCTCGTTCTATTATCATCTTTCTTCTTTGCATTTTCGGGCACCGTGAGATTGTGCTGCTGCAATTGCTTATCCATCTCATCGATAGTCTTCCTCATGAAATTTTATTCGAGATGAAAACCTTTGGAACAATAGCTGCAAAGTTTTATTTCCTTCTTATTCTTACCCTTAGGCTCAAAAGAGTTCTCTTAAGATTGTTAGGATCTCTCCTTCTTCGATTCAGGAAATTTACCCTTTCCTTTTTGCTTGTCTTTTCCACTGCTCTTTGGAGCATCAGTAGCCACAAGTTCTTGGTTATTTGAATGCTTTATGGCACCCATTTTGACTAAATTAACTTTATCTTGAGTCAATGTTGCAATGAAATAAATCAATGGAGGCATTTTCCATGTTTCCTGAGTCAATTTAGATGCTTGAAAAGACGATACAAATACAGAATATTCAGGGCCTAATTTCGAGAGAATTGAAAGGATGAGCTGATCTTCCTCTTTCTTGACTCCACATGAATTAAGTTCAACAAGGAGGTATTTGAACTTGGTGAAGAATTCTTGCAGGTTTCTGAAATGAATTGGACTTAGGGATATGAGTTCATTCTCCATTTGATCCACTCTCATTGCATCCCGCTTGCCGAATAGTCCTTCCAATGTGGTCTAGACCACATCGGGAGTAGTGGCTTCACTGACATGAAAGAGGAGATATATGGAAATTTATAGGCATATCAGCCCAATTGATTCATCTAATTTATTGAAATGCTTGATCTTCTCCGCTGCAGCAGTCAGTTCTTTCTCCATTCCCATTGTTACCCTGTAAAGCCCTTTGCTTCGGAGGAGCAGAGAGATTTCTGTCTTCCATTCGAAGTAATTGAGAGGATTTAGAATGAGTTTTGTGGGCTGAGAGAGATTATTCATTGCTTCTTTCTACACCTCTTGATGATCTATACCTACAAATTAAATTGTGTACAATCAACTAGATTCAATCTAGCTCTGATACCATGTAGAATTCCTGCAGAAACCCCGATAGATCTAGAATTCTAGTTAAATTGAACACATACAATTTGCTGATATTCAAGATATGAGAGAAATTTTTTTCTCCTTAAATCAGAGAATTATATTAATAAAAAATGAATATACATGAGCAACCAACCTCAAAAATAAGAGAGGAGGTGAATATATAGAATTTCCAACATAGAAATTCTAGTCAAAAAATCTAGAAAAAGCTAAAATAGGTGTCATAGGCTAAGGGAGACCACATAGTTAGACCTAGACCACTAAATACACATGTCACACACTCATTAATTCCCACAAGAGTCAAGTGGTGCGCATTATCTCACTTAATCTCACTTAACTGACAAGAGAAGCAGTTACAACTCACTTAACTAACCCGAAATAGCAGTTACTAATAATAGTAAAGGAAAAAATCATTAATTAAGGAATAAATCTCTCACTCAAAGAGGAGGTGCACATTCCCCAATAATGGATGAGTTTTTTCATGGAGGATTTGGAATAAATCAATAATAAATCAAGAAAATCAAGAACCAGGAGTTGAGTCATGATCTAAAAATAATAGTTTTCTCTAAAATCTAGGGATGATGTGCCCTTCTTCTCTATGTGGCCAAATTAGGTGAAATAAAGTGTGATAGAATGTATTAACCAAGATATAGGAGTCTAATCTAGGTATAAACTAATGTAAGTTAGGGTTATGCTCCAAAAATAAGTTAGGTTGTAATGTAGACAAGTAGCCATGGGAAACCCTAAGAGCCCTCTGAGATAAATAGAGGTTTTGTGCGCCCAAATGAGGCTGGCTGCATATTAGATAATTTCAAGTAGATAGATGCAAATTAGGAGGATATTTCAAAGAGTTTTCAGTTTTTGTTGTTCAATTACAGTTGTAACCATTTTCACTTGTGAACATAGCAGAGGAAAATTGACCCAATGTATGGTGTGGACATTGTTTTGAAATTCTGTGTTATTGTTTTTTCATGAATGAATGAATGATTTTTTTTATGAGTGGAAGGAACTGTGAATGTTAAGATAATTTTCAATTGTTTCTCTTCTGTTGAAGTGGTGCAAGGTGTGCACACAGGATGCAAGAAGTGCGTTTCCGAGATATGTTTTGGTTTCGAAGCTCATAAGAGATAGCATGAAACTTTCCCTTTGCAAGGAGTGAAAAGAGATTGGTGCAAGGCATGCACAATCATTCACAAGAATTTGAAACTTGCGTAAAGATATGGTGCAAGGAGTGCACAGATCCGATATTCGACTAAGTGTCGGAAGGAATTTGCAAAAATTCAAAGAACCAGAAAAGGAGAACGTTAGGAGGGCTAGAGGAGTTTCTCTTCGAGAAATCCTTTAGATCTAAGTTATCGAAATCCCTGAAATGCAAGGAGTGTACGGAAAATCAAAATTTTCATGAGACCAAGCTCAGAAGGAATAATGCTTTTCATAAGTGTTAACAATATCCAAGAAAAAAACTTGCAGGAAGGACAATGGTCGAGGCCTTGGAATCCTTCGAAAATATTCAAAGTCTGAAGAAAGTGCAAGTTCAAGAAGAAAGATCTGGATCGTCCAATCAACATCCAAACAACAAGGAGCAAACGCAGAGGAGGGAAGATCCCAGGTGTTTGGTCTGAGCGCAGAAGAATCGTAACCACCTGATAAAGGTAAAGTGCATGAATGATAAGCTTTGAAAGTACACAGGAGGAGAGGGGTTGCGAAATTATGAAATCATTGGAACCATCCATCAAGGAGGAAACATGGTGAGAGATCAGCGTTTCGCTAAATCGCAACTCAAATAATTCAAAGGCAAAGTTGTAAGAACTCGTGAATCACTAAATCATGATTTGATCTAAGCCATCGGATCAGGGAGAAATATGGACCGTTAGTTTCCCAGGGAGATATCAGGAGTTCGGATATCGGGAGAAGGGAGGTGAGCGATCCTCCAGCTTTGCGAAATGCGAAGTCCTGATAGACGAAAAGGAGGTCAATAACATTGAATCTCGGGGATTGTGGACTGTTGATTTGGTGCTCCGAAATATATTTCGGGGTTTTGGAGGTTGGGAGAGTCGGGTTGAATCACATGCGAAGACCCGATATGCGAAGTCATGATGCGCCTTTTGATCAGGCGAGTGGTCATAGTCATGGTCACATGAAGGAAAGGGCTTAGCCAGAGGAGAGATAACGCTCATTTGGCGTTGAGATTTTAACAACGCTCAGGAGAAGGAACACAGGTGTCATACGACCTGTGTATTTGGAGAAAGGACCTATGTAAGTGGGTTTGGGTTCTATTAGAGACCCAAAGAGTCAATCAGACTCAGTTTCTTGATCGATCCTAGACCAGGAGATTGTGCAGGCCTTAGGAGAGAAGGGGGGTCTACATCATAGAGTTACCATGTTTCTTCTCTGTTGACTATAAGTTCCCAAGCCCATACCCTTCTGGTTTTCTCCCAAGTCAAAGTCGTGGTCATAAAACACTGTAAGACGTTTCTATAAGATAAACCCTTGCATTTGTTTTTCTTTCAAACGTTCTGGTTTTAGGTTTGAACAAAGGTCGTTACACTCTACGACCGTTGTCCAAAAATCTCTATGCAACCTAAACATCATTATTGAGACTTAGTATGTACATGCCCTCGATCAAATTCATTGTCAAAAGGTTATAGTGTTGTTCTTGCTAATCCCATAGTTAGCTTAAATATGAGACGTCTATTGCACTTATTAAACTCATTACAGACTTGGATATTTAGTCTTTGTATGGTTACATTCTCATCCGAACTAATTGCATAACAAAGTTAATAACCTTATTCATTTTAATCACGTTTCTCTGTATTTATTTCACTGGTATTAGAATACTCTGTCTATGAAGAATCTTGCTATATCCAGGATCAATTTTGTCTCTTCAATGTATTTCCTGGATACTATGTCTCTTGAATTCTGTCTGTATTTATTGATGACCTATATATATTAAAGAATACAAATATATTGGCCATGACCTTCCTTCACTTTCTATTTCATCTCTTATAATTACATCTCTGTCAGGGTCAATTTAGGGATTTATTGCATAGGCGTTTTCAAGAAAATGACACCTAGATTCGGGTGTACTATATTACAAGGTTTTCTCATTTTTCTTTTAACTTTTTGTACATTCCCACATTTATTTACAACATCTCCTATTAATTGTGCGAGGAAAGGGTTTTCATGGGGTTTGATCCCATTCTTGCATTAATAAATTTTAACCAAATCAATTAGGATTTTACCATAATTAATGGTACCTAGATTGCATCCATTGCATCTCTGTAATTGCTTACTACAGTTACGTGAACTAAAGGTAATCTCAGTTTATACTTGTCAACTATGCATTTTGTTCTCAGTTTCATCTTAATAAAATTCCTTTTGTTAACTGGTCGCCTGTAAAGGTTTTGGTAATTACCTCTAAGTAATTTTGTTGATGATTATTTTGTAAAAGGATTGTTTCGATGATACTAGTATGATATTAACTTGTTGTTGTTATCTCTCTATTGGATTAATATTTACAAGTTTATTATCTTTGATTTCATTCTTCACTTCTTGTTTATAAATTTTGTCTGTATTTCATATTATATAGATATGTACAAGGGTTACAAAGCCACATAATAAGATTAAATGTTTGCTTACTTTTCTTACTTTTGCAAGTGAAATTCACATGGATATAAATTGATGATGGGTCCCTTTGTTCTTGCGAGGGAACCCATTAGGTGGATTACTCACCCACTCCCCTCCTAAGTCATGGATCGACTGCTTCGCAAGGAGAATGAAGACACTTCGATATTGAATCAGAAGACAAGATAAGTTAAGATTTGACTCAATTATACTTCACTAATTAAATGTTTTGGACATTAGTAAGTTATTAATACCATCGTATGGATTCCTTGCAGGTTTTGAGAAAAGACAATGCACTTAGTAAAATAATCGACCTGTCCACACAAGGTATTCAAGTTCCACTTTCCTTCCACTGGTCTATGCATGCACTCACTTCCATCATAAATAGTTTTATGTTGACTTTCTAAAAGAAAAAATTAGACTAGTTGTTGGGTTCTTAGATTGATGGAAAACCCAAGTTGTAATAATTTTGGTCAGTGACCTATTGACTATAGTAA